>JARYGA010060601.1:0-49789 GCA_030545235.1 Helianthus tuberosus
AAAATTTTCGACACAGATGAAAAGGCCATGATCGAAGCAATTTATAGCTGAAAAATGGGGTTTACACGGCCCGCGAGGGCCATCTATTCGTAGACTAGGGCTACGGTGTCACGAGTAGGTTTGTCAGGTGGTCGACACGTGGCCTGTTAGCTGATCCGGAGTTTTGATGAGTTGTCACAGCCCGCGTAGACAACCCTTATGTCTTACGCGGCCCGCGTGAAGACCAAATTTCACATTTTATTGATTTTTCATGCACATTAGGGTTTCAGGGGTCCGGGTTTTCTCTTACTGGTCGTTTTGGGACATTTTTGAAGTTCCTTACATTAACCGACTGTTAGATCGATTAAACCGGTACTGTAGCTCTGATACCATTGCTGATCCAGGAACCGGCGAGTTTGACGAAGCCTCGGTCCCGATACGACATGTTCGGTTCGTTTATTACGACTAAGAAAGGAGTAGAAGATAGATACAACACCGAGCAGTCATTTACAATCTGGTCTCTTATTCATATCTGAAAGTTACAGCACCACGAGACCAGTTGGACAACATTTCCCCTCGAGGATCAAAAGCTTGTCCAATTTGGAACCCCAAGTCCCTATTTATAGACAACCACCAACACTATGTCCATCTGTCCGGATTGTCATCCGTCCGGATGGTCATCCGTCCGGATGGACCTTGACATTAACAAAACCGTGTCCAATTGATCCTATTCTATACAATATTCAACACACACTATATCTAGCTATTCGCACAGTGGCAGACGTACGAAATATGCACCAACAGATTCCCCCTCGGCTATCATTGTCGAATCGTCTCTAACACTTTAAGAACCTTGAGCCGTGTTTGAATATTCTGTAATCTTCAACTTTTCTGCAACTTCAATCAGGCATCTTGAAATCTTACAATATATTCCCCCTCGATTGATGATTCGGGTTTGCTTTTGCCAGTATAGAGCACTAATTCCCCCTGAAATGAATCTTCAGGTATTTTGCACAGTTCACGACTCTCCTCTGATTTGCTAAACAACAACCTTCATGAACAATCACCAACTTGAAACTAGTCAATGTAGCATCCTCTGTTTAAGCTTTAACTGCATCTGAGCTCAATTGTTGATATGTCATGTTAGCACCACGATCTCGCATTCCGCTTGCTCGATCTAAGAATGTACAAAAACTAAACCGACAATTGATAGAAACTTTAAATACCCCACTGGTTAACTTCAAATCTGTGATTCCCCCTGAAGATCTGATATCCCGTTTACCTTGATCACCATTAACGCACCATAAGAATGACACCTCTGTGTAAACGGTATTCTCCACAATCAGTAAATCTTCATCGGAAAACAAATCATCTGGTAATGTAATCTAATCTCTGAAGCATTCTTCCACAATCAGATTCATTCCTCGGATAATCTAGATCTCAGAAGCTATCCTCCACGATCACTCTCAGATCTCTGATGCTTTTGTCCACGATCAGATATCAACACCTCAGATCATCTGGATCTCGGAAGCTTTCAACCACGATCAGATTCACATTCCCCCTGACAATCTGAAGTCGAAACCACCCGAATACTGTTGCAGTGTCACGAATTTCAAAAATGCCGGAATTTCAACATATGACATTGAGATTTTTATTCCCCCTCATTTTTGAAAATTCTGACGTCTCTATCACTGAATTCCCCCTTAAACTGAGCAATTCAGTCCTCTTTTATCTGTGAAAAACTCGACTATGCCGAAAACATGACAATTTTCCTCAAAACATCAGTTTTTCATCATGGTGAATTTTACGTTTTGGCCCATAAATAGTCAGATAACTTGAATGATAAACATTCTGCACCAATATCATGACTACCCCACTAATTTCCACAATCCGTGTTCGCATCATCAAATATGTTCACTGAAGCTCCAGACGGTGTTCCCGAACAACCCAGCTTGGTCGTTGAAAACCCGAAAAAATTGTCAATCACCAAATTTTGTCTAGAGACTCTCCTCGTCGTTGCGATCAAAAAATGCCTTTTTTAGGCATTTGATCCTCTGGTCGAATGGCATGTTGTCGGATGGTCGTCCGATCGGATGGGTCTTCTTGTCCGGATGGTCGTTCGACCGAATGGCAAAAGAGACAAACTTGTGTTTGTGGATCAGATGGTCATCAGATCGAATGATCATTCAAGTGAAAACCAACTGAGCTTTCAAACACAAGCTAATGACATGGGTCGGATTGTCATCCGATCGGATATGTTCTAATAGCTCAAGAACACTTCCAATTACGTTTTTTCGATCCAGAATCTTTATTTATGTAAATGTCATGATGAAACTTCACAGGATTGTGCGCGAATCAATTCCGAACAGAATGACATTAACAAAACCGTGTCAGACTGATCCTGTTCTATACTATATTCAACACACACTCTATCTAGCTATTCACACAGTGGCAGACGTACGAAATATGCACCAACAAGCATGTTTTGGCATACCATATTCATTAAATCCATGAAAGCGGCTGGAGCGTTAGTTAACCGAAAGACATTACTAAAAATTCATAATGTCCGTAACGGGTTCTGAACGCAGTCTTAGCTACATCTTCTTCTCTTACTCGTACTTGATGGTAACCTGATCGCAAGTCGATTTTCGAAAACCAACTTGCCCCTTGTAATTGATCAAAAAGATCATCTATTCTTGGTAGGGGATATCGGTTCTTTATCGTGAGCTTGTTAAGCTCACGGTAGTCGATGCACTTTGGCATCATCCCATCCTTCTTTTTAACAAACAGAATAGGCGCTCCCTACGGAGACACGCTAAGGTATATGAAGCCCTTATCGAGAAGTTCTTGTAATTGGACCATTTATTCCCGTACCTCCGTGGGAGCTAACCGGTTAGGAGCTTTGGCTACCGGTTTGGCATTTGGTTCCAACTCAATTCGGAATTCAACTTCTCGCTCGGGTGGGAGTCCTGGAAAATCATCCAGAAACACATCAGGATATTCGTTCACAATTCTAGTATCTTCAAGCTTCAAAACATCTCGTTTTGTATCAACTACATAAGCTAAGAACGCCTTACTACCATTTCTCACATACTTAACTGCTTTGATAATGGTGCACAACTTAGCCTTTACTTCCCTTTCCCCATAAATGCTTACCCGCTTTCCCTTTGGAGATATTACATGAATAGTTTTGCTTTCACATAAGATTTCCGCGTGATTTCGGGATAGCCAATCCATGCCCACCACTACTTTGAATTCTCCCAAAACCATGGGAACAAGATCAATTTCAAAATCCTCATCCTCTGGGGTGATCTTACAATTTCTACATATTTCATGTAAAAGGTAATTCTTACAATCGGCTATCTCTACTTCTAACGGTATTGGCATTATTTCTATCACAAATGAAGGGGACTGTATAAATCGCTTGAAACAACTGATCTACTAGCTCCGGTATCAAACAACACGTATGTAGGTATAGAGTTTATCATGAATATACCTGACACAACGTTCGGGGTGAGCCCTTGCTTCTTCTGCTGAGATTTGGAACATTCTTCCTTTAGCTTTAGAGGGCTCCTCCTTCTTCCCTTCTTTCTTTGTCCCTCGTTTGAGCTTTGGGCAATTGGCTTTCACGTGGCCTGACTCATTATAGTTGTAGCACATTCTTTTGGGATTTGGGCAATTATAATACGAATGCCCTTCTTGCCCGCAATTGTAGCATCCCTTCTTCCCCATTAAACATTCTCCCGAATGGATTTTTCCGCACGTCTTACACTGCGGAAACCCTCCTTTAGAAGCTTCTTTCTTTCCCTGATCGTGCGTCTTAGGCTTCGTGGGAGTGCCTTGTGTTGATCCCTTCTCGATTTATCTTTTCTCCCCATGTTCTACTTGTCTCTTCAGCTCGATCTCCCTATCCCTTTCCCAATTAATAAGCTCATTCAAAGTTTCACATTTGGAAGGAGTTATAAACTCTCGATACTTAGCCTTTAGCATGCCATGATATCAGATAATCTTCATCCTTTCCGTTCTCACTATCTCTTTGCAGAACTTCAACTTGTCGAGGAAAGTATTCGTGTTCTCATCGATTGATTCATCCTTTTGTCGAAGTCAGAGGATATCTTCCTGAATCCGACCCATAGCCGATTGTGGACAATGGTACTTAATAAAGGTTCCTTGAATTCTTTCCAAGTTAGAGTTCGGAGTTTATCCTCGCCAACTTCTTTACTATACGCATCCCACCAATCTTTAGCTTGTCGTAACAGTTGCCCTGTGGCAAACATGACTTGATCCTCCTTATCACAGTGACTTCGAATGAACACTCCTTCAATATTGGCGATCCATCTTTGGCATTCAATGGGATCTATTTCTCCGTTATAAGTTGCGGGCTTACATGCCATAAAATCCTTGTATGTGCACCGTCGTGCTTCCTTCTTGCCTTACATTCTGGTTATCATTTCCTTCAACTCATCTATCTTATTCGTCATCATGGTTTCCACCATGCTCAACATTTGACTTTCCACTTCTTGCGCTATTCTTGGAATGTTTGCATCGAGTGTCTTTACCACATCATCCGAAATCATCTTGTTTAGTTCATCTTGAGTTATCCGTTCCGTAGTATCCGGGTTTCCTTTGCTTGGCATCTACAATTTCATACTTGTGTTAGATATCATTCCATTCATTCTCTTTATCATTCTATGCATTAATTGTCCTTAATAGTTCATTCTTGTAGGTCCTAGATCCACACAATTCTTCATTACGAACATTCATTCATGTACTTAGCTTCCTTTCCTTTTACGCATTCTCTATTGATAATCACGTTAACTAACTTGTATTCATGATTTCATTGACATTTAGGGGTATTCCTAAAGTTTAACGAAGGTTTGGAACTAGTTTGAGAGCCTTAGCATAACAAAACAACAAATCAAAAAACGCGTATCAGGAGTTGGCGTCGGCAACTGACGTATGCGGTTATATACATTTGTTTACAATATTTTCACACGCTACGAAATGTGTTTTATTTATTTATAAAAATGGTTTATACCTTAACATTAAAACACACACAACAAAGGACAAGCGTATCCTGTCATATATGTAGCAAAGTATTGGTAAGAGCCAGATATCGATTCATGGAACACGAGCATTATTAAGTACTAAATCTTTGTCATTAGATTACCAGATAAAAGAATAAGTGAATGGTTGTTTAACTAAATTATCTAAAACTATATCTAAAACATATTAGACTCCAAATATGAAAAAGAAATATTATCTTGTTTCACAAACAACCTAAACATGTTATCTAGATATGTCACAAAAGCACTTAATCAATTTTCCAATTGCAACACAGCTAGTTACCGGGTCTGGATTTCTAGCATTATGATTCTTCGGAAAGTTAACGCGATGGTCACACGTTAACCACCAAAAATCATTCATTAGCGAGCTATTGATATTTATTCATGCGAATCTTTAGAGATAGGTTATTTACCGGGTCTGGATTCCTAACCTCACTTATCAAAGAAAGCAATACCGATGGTCCCAATACAGCCACGAGGATAAGCAATTAAGTAGATCATATAATAAACTATTTCACCTTTACATGTCTTAAACACAAATCTACCATGTCAGCAATTTCAGACCAAAACTACTAAACAAGGATCATAAACCGCGTTCAAGAACATGTAATCAACACCATATAATTCGTTAGAACCCTTACGTGCAAGAAAGCATTCCTAATCAAAGTAAGATATATCTTGTATAAAACCAATACCCTGGTCTGGTTTCATGGTGTAAACAAACTCTACAAACAAGTGATTAATCAAGAAATAGTTACCATCCCACTAACCACAGATTCATTATCCAAGATAATCAAACATAATCAGGAACTCAACATCAATGAAACATTCATTATATAATCATGAAGATTCAACATAAAAAGTACTAAAGATTCATATAAACAAGATTACAACATAAAGATTATTCAAGAAACAAGTTCATTACTACTATTACATAAACTAACATCAGCTCAATACTTGAATAACGATCAGAATACATGTATAAGAACAAGGAATCGAACCATAACAAGCAAGGAATTGATGGGTTGGATCGGTTATGCTTCCCCTCGATCTTGAGGCTTCAAATGGGTCTAATCAGGACTACTTCGGAACCCAGAAATCACCCAGAAACATGGAGAAAAACCCAACATTTGAACCAGTAGCGAATGGCTCTATTTATAGGAGATTTTATGATCGGCACGGTCGTGCCACTGGGTCGCACGGTCGTGCGACAGGTGTTGTCGGGTGACGTCAAGTTCTCTAATTCGAGGTCAGCCAAGTGGACAAGTTTCCTAGGTCATCAGATTGGCACGGTCATGCCGCGACTCGCACGGTAGTGTGAGGTCATCAGAATGTTGATCAGAAACCTTGTTCTGGCCATTGCACGGTCATGCGGCGGGTCGCACGGTAGCGCGGCCCGAGAAAAGGTTGGCACTGGCAGTCGCACTGGCAGTGCTTCCGAGGTTGAACGATCCGCACGGTAGTGCCATATGATGGCATGGTCGTGCGAAACCTGGCAGTCATCAGAATTTTGCCTGTTTCATCAGAAATGCATCAGAATTTGTCCGTTTTCATCAGATTTTTCTTTTCTACTTCGTTTAAGACCTGAAAATATAAAAGTACCGGATTTGGTACCTAAACGTCGCGGTTTCGGTAAAAAACGCTTAAAACGGAAGTGTTTTGGGGTATAAAAAGATGTATAATTTAATGTATATCAAACATCCCCACACTCTAACTTTGCTTGTCCTCAAGCAAACCTAAAATAAAACAAGGAATCAAATCTGAATTTTTACAAAGTTACTCATTTGTTTGATGGTCAAATTGGTTTTCAAAAAGTCATCATCAAAGATTTTAAAACAAACAAGCTTTGTTAGATGTATGAAAGGATAATTATAAAGCAATGATTCTACGTTTGATTGACTTAGCATGCAAATCTTTATATTTCTCACAATGTTCACACACACTCGGTTAAATTTCTGAATCATATGTATAATGTGTATGTAAAACACTCGATGCCAAGTCAATGAATCATGCAATATCATAAGCTTGTCAAAAGATCTAATCTCCACCAATTAATATGTGAAAAACATAAATCAAGAGGTCTTTGAAGGGTTGTAATGATCGGCTATGGTTAAGGGTGTGGAATGGATATTTGAAAGTGGCTAAAAGGTTAAAACTCGGCGATTTAGTTTCTAGGATTCTGAACATACGTTGCTAAGCTATTGTGTATATGTTCAGAGTCTGTTCTTTTTACACTTCTACTCTCTATTTTATTTCTTGGTGGTTTTCCATAATCCTTATAGAGAGTTTCAACGAACGGTTTTTTTTTCAACATGGATAACTATGGCCGAATTTTAACAAAAAAGGGTAAATATGAAAAGGTTATATTTGGTTTAGTAGGCTTAATATTTGGGTAAAATTAAGAAAAATTCGGGAAAATAGGCTCAACATGGCGAACTAATGGATAGTGTTGGGTGCGGGATATAAATAAAGAAAAAGGCTGACAAAAGGGTATCCTAAGTGCCTCTATCATTTCTATGTAATTTCACATATTCATGATTTTGAAAAGTATACAAATGACAAGTTCTAAATTACATGAAAACATCCGGCTCACTCATTTTTCCGCAAAAACAAAGAAGCATTTGACAAGAAAGCAGTAAAGGCTCAAAAACATGCTCACGTAAACGGAAGGAATGGGTATAAATATAAAGATAAACATGCAAGTCTTTCTTCTTGTTTTATCACGCTTTTTAGTTATCTTTTTTCAAAAATCAAGTTGACTTGTCGATTTTTATCAAATTTGATGCTTTCTAAAGAACACAATTGACCATTTTGTTTTATTTTTCGAAAATATGTACATAAATGAGAACAATTTAAGGACAAATAAAGTTTAACACCTTTTAAACCCCTCCCCACACTTGAACTTCACATTGTCCCCAACGTGAAATACATATTAGTTAAGCAATTATGAAGAGCTAAACTAATAATGTGAAAAGGGAAACAGGTACTCCCTCAGAGTTGAAGTTGACTCGTTTGAGTAGACTTTGATTGAAGTCGTCTCAACTCTGTGTGCATTCTTTACAAATCTGCCAAGTATGTCACTTGCTAAAACAATCAACATTACCTTTGATCAAAATGTTATATAACCAAACCAAATTCATTATTCAAACAAAGCAAACACACTACTTAAACTTTTAAAAACATACATAATTTTTTTTAAATCCCAAATAAAATAAAGTACTAAATAGAAATAGATAAACTACGATAAACATTAGTTTCTCTGAACATTCCGCTCTACCTCCTACACCTCATCATCAGGCGTGTTCCAGATGAACCCGCCCCATAGTTACCTGGGTTTCCAAATGGAAACTGTGGAGGCTTTTCGAAATGGCTAGGATAGACGCTTCGTAGTCCTCCGAAGATGTAGGAAAAACCTGGATACATTTCCTTTCTCATGGCGTCTTGAGTCGCCCGCATAGTCTCCTGGGTGGCTCTTATAGTGTCTTGAGAAAGGTATACCTGGAGGCCAGTTTGGCGGATATTTATATTGTTGCTGGTGCTGTTCGTGTTGTGGCTGATCATGTGGCGGCTGGTTGTGTGGTGGTGGCTCTAGTACCTGTTGTTCAGGCATCTCGATGTCTTCATCCTGTGGGGGTATCGGATCCCATATCTCTCTGTTTAGACCCCTCAGTCTCGGGCCATTGTCTGTATCCACTACCTGACCCATTGCTCTCAAAGACTTCATGTCTACATCTCCTCATGCATGAACCATTGTGAGACCACTGACTACATCATCCGTCATAATACCCAAGTTGTATGCCAACAGAGTCACATATTCACCATCGTGGATCTCACTGCTTGTAGTCCTCCCCGCGCTGTTTACAAAAAATTCAGCCATTCTAGCTGTGAGGTTAACGTGCACTCCATTCACTATGGAATATAAGAAAAGAAGATATGGAGTGGGACAGTTTCCTGCACTGTCCATGCGTCCACATATGGTGTGACTCATGACATGATGAATAACCCTAAGAAGCGGGTCTCATAGTCTTGATGCTTTAGCCTTTCTAGCATCATAGGGTGGCCCAACTGCCACTTGTGCCCAAAAGTTAGCCCGTTTCTGCTCATTATCAAACTTGTAGATATTGGTGGAAAGTTCTGAATCAATGTCTTTAGCTGAGTATATTCCTAGCCTTCTCCCCAGTCTAGCAACTGACCATTTATGCCATTTTCTACCCAACCTGAACTGTATCGTCTCCTTGTTCTTAAAGTCTGGATTTTCACTTCTTGGTTTGTCATAAGTGTATGAAGCGAAATATTCCAAGGTAAGCTCGAGATATACGGGCCGTGCAATGTTTAGCAACCTTGACATTGGATACGAAATCATATTGGATAGTCTCTCTTCTTGGTTTAGGGCTGTTAGGGTGGCCCAATTGATCCTTCTCGGTTCGCTGATTTATCCCCGTCGATTCCATAAAGCTTCTAATATGACAATACATGGACATTCTTTCGTTTTGTTTTCGCTGGAATGGAGGAATCTGTGGTTCATTTGCATATAGGAATACAACAAAATAAGAGCAGAAAATAAAATTTCAAGTGCTGCCACCGGAACAGGCTGTTTATGACATTTTGTTGTCATTTCAGCATCCGCACGGTCGTGCGGTCTGCCGTACAACCATGCCAATTCGAGATCGTTAACTGATTTTATCCGGCAATCTATCTTGCACTGCCGTGCGTCTCGGTATCATAGTTTTGATTCAGCGATCTGATCTTGATTTCTGATCGGCACTGCCAGGCCGTTTCAATCACATGACCGTGCGATCGTAAATTTCATCAGAAATCAGTCTTATTCACTGATTTTAACTTGTATATTTCAAAATTTAACTTGTAATCAGTGAATGGACTTCAAATCAAGGATCAGAACTACTGATTTAGCATCAAATAATCAAGAACAAAGGTTTATTTGACTTTATGAGGAAAACCCCCAAATTTCTTGATCCAAAACCTCAGATCTACATCAGAAACTAAGTTAAATCTGAAAAACAAGTAGGAAACATACCTTGGAAGAAGATTGGAGTGAAATCTAAGCAAAAATTGGTTGATTTTTAGGTGTAGGCGACCAGGAACTTCCGTGCGGCAGTTAGGGTTTCGAAAAAGTGTGAAATTTTTACTGCAAGTTCGTTTAAATACCCTCTTTTTACTGTTCAGATTTTCACTTGCACGGTCGTGCGACTGGTCGCACGGTCGTGCAACTGGTCGCACGGTCATGCCATTCCGGATCGCACTCCTTGTTCGACTGATAGTGTCGTGTTGCACGGTGGTGCAATGGATGGCACAGTAGTGCGGATCGATGACTGTCCGGCACACGAGTTCTGGCCTGGTTTGACTATGAATCGCATGACCGTGCCGATGACCACACGGTCGTGCGTCACCTGGGCATTTCCTGGTTATCTTTCACAGCAAACGTTTAACTCCGTATTTTCACCTAATTTTTCCATTTTTGCAATATTTTGTATATTTTAACAGTAAATCAACTTCAAAATTCCAAAAGTTATGGATCAAGCTTGTATGTACCTTCGTTCAAACCAAAAATTTAACGAACTTGGAAATAAATATGACAAACTAATATGTACAAAGTTACCGTTAGCGTGTGAAAACACACTCGCTAAATTTGTCAGCGAGTCGATAACTAGACTCATTCTCCCCACACTTGTTTTAAGTGTGCGGGATGTGGAGTTCGAGAACCTCCACCGAGTCAACTGGTCTGTTGATGTAAATTTTTAAACGATGACCGTTGACTTTGAAACTTGCTTGTTTGGATCCTCGATAGTTACGGCCCCGTACGGAAATATTTCCTTAACTGTGTACGGACCGATCCATCAGGATTTTAGCTTCCCAGGGAATAAACGCAGTCTTGAGTTATATGACAAGACAAGATCTCCTACACGGAGATCCTTATGGTCTCTCATCCTTTTGTCATGAAATCTCTTGACTCGCTCCTTGTATCTGCTAAAACACTCGTAGACAGTACTCCTTAGCTCCTCAAGCTCGTGGATTTGTAGAAAACGGGCTTCACCTCCACTTTTCAAATACATATTTGCCGTTTTTAAGGCGCAAAATGCCTTGTGTTCTAGCTTGACAGGTAGATGACAGGCTTTCCCGTAAACCAACCTAAAGGGACTGGTCCCGATAGGTGTTTTGAATGTTGTTCTAAAAGCCCACAGAGCGTCATCTAACTTGTCTGACCAATCCTTGCGGTTGTTATTAATGGACCGCTCAAGGATTCTTTTCAACCCCAAATTTGTGACCTCCACTTGCTCGCTTGTTTGAGGATGATATGGCGTAGCTAATCTATGATGAACACCATAACGGGACAAGGCTCGTTCTAACTGCGCATTACAAAATGCGTTCCTCGGTCACTGATTAGTGCTTTTGGAGCACCAAATCGGGCAAACAAACTTTTTAAGAACCTCACAACCACCCTCGCATCGTTTGTGGGCAAATCTTGAGCTTCGGCCCATTTTGAGACATAGTCAACAGCAACTAGGATGTATTTGTTCCCTCGTGAGGCTGGAAATAGACCCATGAAGTCGATACCCCATATATCAAAGACTTCACAGACTTGCATTGGATGTTGAGGCATTTCATTGCGTGCGGAGATATTCGTTTCCCTATAGCAAGCATCACACGCTCTAACCCATTCATGCGCGTCACAAAAGATGGTGGGCCAGTAAAACCGAGAGTCTAACACTTTCATTGCAGTGTAGTTTGCTCCATGATGACCTCCGGTTAGTCCTTCGTGACAGTGGCGCAGAATGCTAGCTGCCTCCTCTCCAAATACACTTCTTCGGATCACCTGATCGGCTTCGATTCTAAACAAGTATGGTTCATCCCAAATATAATTTTTTAATTCTGCAAAGAACTTCCTATTTTGCTGATATGATAATCCTTTGATAAGGATTCCACATGCGAAGTAGATTGCAAAGTTGGTGAACCAAGGTGATTCGTCATTCATCTCGATACTTAAAAGGAATTCATGTGGGAAATTGTCATTTATTGGTTCCTCTACCGAATTCTCAGAATTACCATGCTCAAGTCTCGAGAGGTGGTCGGCTGCAACATTTAAAGCTCCCTTTTTGTCTTGGATCTCAATGTCAAATTCTTGTAGTAACAAGATCCATCTGATAAGACGCGGTTTTGCGTCCTGTTTGCTAAAAAGGTATTTGATAGCTGCATGATCCGTATATACAATTGTGTTGGACAACACAAGGTATGACCTGAATTTTTTGAAAGCATAAACTACCGCCAAAATTTCTCTGTAGTCGTGTAATTCTCTTGAGCATCATGTAGAGTCTTGCTGGCATAGTAAATAGGATGAAAATGCTTCTCCCTTCATTGTCCTAAGACTGCTCCTATTGCGTAATCACTGGCGTCACACATTATCTCGAATGGCAATGCCCACTCTGGTGCAACTAAAATAGGGGCTTCGATAAGCCTCTGCTTTAGCTGCTTGAACGCTTTCATGCATTCGTCTAAACATACAAATGGAGCATCGTTTTCTAACAAACGGGTCATAGGTCTTGCGATTTTTCAAAAGACTTTTATGAATTACCTATAGAATCCTGCATGACCCAGGCAACTTCTAATCGCTCTGATCGAGTTAGGGGGAGGAAGTTTAGAAATGATATCTGTTATGGGTGAAATTCTGAGCCCATATCCTGAGAAATATCTTGGGTTATATCTTGGTTATATGATATCTGTTCATATCCGGGATGCTGATTCAGGATATTGGTAACATCCTGAATGGTATCCTTAGGATCACTAACGGATTATGTGCAGGTACGCGGGTTAGAAGCTAGCAACGTTCACAAGGACTCATTCCACGGAAGACTCGGTCCAAGTCATTCAAATAAAGACGTTGAAGCCGCATTACTCGGTCTACAACGTTAACAATGGAATATTCGGAGCATCCCATATTTATAGGAATTTTCGTTTGTTATTCGTTACCATAAATAGGTGGGTATATCAGATCGAATACGACATCACATCAACACTCACAACACGTTTACACCTGTTCTCTAGCAATTTTCACTTTCGCACAAAGGCGTTGTAACACTTAGCGATCTGGTCAATATCCTGCACTGTATCCTGACGTTTAAAGCAATAAGAAGAACAAGGCAGCTGTGATTGTCAGCTCCCGAGGTTTTATGCCGGCGATCTAGATTGATCAAGGGCTTTCCTCGTATATCTCGTGTCACCCCCTTTACTTTTTGCTCATTGTTTGATCGTAGATACAGCTCAATATCCTAAGCCGTATCCTGAATACTGTTTTTCTAAACAACTTAACCAGCATATTTTCAACACACTCTTTAGCACACTACCTCACTTAACTAATTTGATCACTTAATTGCTTCGGTAATTTTTGACCAAAACAATTTGGCGCCCACTGTGGGGCAAGTGGTGCTCTCTTTACTAAAAATCTTTGTGAAATCGTTAATCGGTTTTCTGTTTTCAAAATTTTTTGCCACATTGTTTACAATGGCCTCAAGATCAAACATGAGCTCCTCCACTATGTCTGCTACAACTTCTGCTACTACTAGTCCGGTGCTTCCACCACCTCCTCCAAGGATGCAATCTTCTTCACAACCTCAGGATATTATCCCTACTCGGAGTATTCAGGGATCTGCTCCCATTTTAGCTTCTAATGATGAAATTCTAACCTTATTTGGAAGTGTGCAGGAACAAATGAGGCAGGAACAGGAAACAAACCAAATGCTGTTGAGGGAAATACAACTCCTGAAGTCTGGCTCGAGCAGATCTGCTGAGGATATCGTCACTCCATTACAACCCAGAACTTTGAACTTCAGTTCGGCTGTGTACACTGAGGATAATAGGGGGAATATTGTGCCCAGCCTTCCTCAGAATCATACTCCTGAAATACCCTCCGCGGTCAGGATATCAACCATGAGGAGCTCAGGATATGCTTCAGGATATGGGCCGAATCCTCAGACGGGTAACGTGTCAAATAATAATAATACTCATGCTGCTAACAATAGTGGATCTTTCCAGGATACAGGTGTAACATCAGCATTTACTAGGGAGCTGCAGAAGTTGAAGGACATGATATCCAGTGTACCTGGAGTGGTCCAACCAATCCCGGAAGTGTCCTAAGACAGCCACAGGATATCTCGCTTTGCATATCCTATCTGTGATGCTGAGATTCCAAAGAGATTTCAAACCCCCAACATGAAGCTTTATGATGGAACTACGGATCCTGAAGAGCATATTGCCCAGTATAGGGAAAGAATGGAGATTAACCCTATCCCTCCGGAGCTCAGGGAAGCATGCTTGTGTAAGGGTTTTGGTTCTACCTTAACAGGATCAGCCTTGAAATGGCTCCTAAATGTTCCTCCTCATTCGATTACATCATTTGCTCACCCAGTGAATTTATTTAATAGTCAGTTTTCTTGTAGTAGAAGCTTTGAAAAACTAACAAGTGACCTCTACAGGATAACACAGGGGCCTCAAGAATCCCTAAGGGACTATGTGAACAAGTTCAGCCGGGAATCCTTAGACATTCCGCATCTTGATGTTGCAACAGCTGTGCAAGCTTTCAAGATGGGGCTGCAAAAAGATTCTCAATTTTACCAAGACCTTGTAATGAACCCATGCAGGAACTTGGATGAAGCTCGAAACAGGGCCCTAAGATATATTCGATTGGAGGATGACAGAAAGATGCAAGAGAGGATGAACTCATCCAACACCTATGAGTCAACTAACTGGAAGTCAGAATCCTCATTTAAGCCATATCGTTCTAAGCCATATGGTAGAAATGAAAACAAGAAAGTGAATGCTATGGAAGAGAGGATCCTGAAGAATATCCTGAATTATCTGAATATTGTTTTTCTGTTAACATTCCTGAATTGATGTATGCCATGCTGGGTTTAGGAGACAAGGCTAGGTGGCCTCGAAAGAATCAACAAAAAGCTGATTGGAAAGATAAGTCAAAATGGTGTGCCTTCCACAAAGATTTCGGACATGTAACTGAGGATTGCATTGCTCTAAGGAAAGAAATAAGCTATCTTCTAAGCAAGGGATATCTGAAAGATCTCTTAGGGAGAAAGCAGAATAAGGGTCAGGATACTGAGAAGGATCTTGAGCGAGCAGCGTCACCTCCCGCGGATGCCAAGATAATCAACTTTATTTCGGGAGGATCCGACATTTGTGAGACTTCGTATTCGGCGGCGAAGAGACATGCAAAAGAAGCTAAGGCCGAAAGGGGAGACAAACCTGTCAGGATGACTACCCTCACAACTGACAAAGTGATCACATTTGATGGTGATGACAGGGATACTGTCCAGGATCCTCATCATGATGCTCTGGTAATAACATTATATGTGGCTAACCATTTTGTACGCAGGATATTGGTTGATAATGGCAGCTCTGTCAACATAATCCAACTAGAGACTCTGAAGAGAATGAATGTATCTCTGATGGATATCACTTCGAAGTCCACCATGCTTGTTGGGTTCAGTGGAGAGGCTAGGAACACAGTGGGAGAGATAAAGTTACCGGTATATGTTAAAGGAGTCAACTCGATACAACGTTTCTGTGTGATGGATTCTCTATCCTGCTATAACAACATACTGGGAAGACCATGGATTCACGATATGAAGGCTGTGCCATCAACATATCACCAATGCATCAAGATTCCAACCCCTTGGGGAGTTGTCAAGGTTGATAGTGATCAGCAGGAGGCGAAAGAATGCTACTCATCCTCGATGAAATCCTCAACCAAGCCTAGTACAACATAGCAATTAAAGATGCGGGCCCAAGATATCATGGAGGATTCGGAGCAGGATGTGAAGAAAATTATCCTGGATCAGGATAATCCTGATATCTCGGTGCTCGTAGGAACCAATATCCCTCAGGATATTGAAGAGCAGTTAACTAACTTTTTGAAATGCAGGATGTCAACGTTTGCATGGAAGCATGAGGATATGACAGGTATATCCAAAGACATTATCACTCACAAGCTTGGAATTGACAGATCATTCAAGCCTGTTCAGCAAAATAGAAGGAAATTTGCTCCTGAGCGGAATACGATTATCCAAGAGGAAGTTGAAAGATTGTTGAAGTCCAGGATGATCAGAGAAGTCAAGTTTCCAAGATGGCTAGCAAACGTAGTCGTGGTACAGAAGAAAAATGGGAAATGGAGAGTCTGTGTAGACTATACGGACTTGAACAAGGCTTGTCCTAAAGACCCATTTCCTCTTCCTCACATTGATGCAATGGTGGATGCTACTGCCGGGCATGAAATGTTGACCTTCATGGATGCATCCTCAGGATTTCAGCAGATTCAAATGGAGCCTTCTGACCAGGAGGATACTGCCTTCATGACACCAACATGTATTTATTGTTATACGGCTATGCCTTTTGGTTTGAAAAATGCAGGTGCAACATACCAGAGATTGGTAAACATGATGTTCAAAGATAAGGTGGGGGACACCATGGAGGTATACATTGACGATATGGTGGTAAAATCAAGGAAAGCTCAGGATCACCTCCAGGATATTAAAGGAGCATTTGATATCCTGGATCAATATAACATGAAGCTAAATCCTGCTAAGTGTCATTTCGGAGTGGGGGCAGGAAAATTTCTAGGATATATGGTGACCAGAAGAGGAATAGAGGCGAGCCCGGAGCAGATTAAAGCCATCTTGGATATTAAATCACCCTCAAATATAAAGGATGTTCAACGATTGACAGGGCGAGTGGCAGCATTAAACAAATTTATTTCAAGATCCTCAGAGAAATGCAAAGAGTTTTATGATATCCTGAAGAAGAACAAGAAATTCGAATGGGGTGAGAAGCATGAAGCAGCCCTGCAGGATTTGAAGCAATATCTTTCAACTGCACCTCTACTGATGAAGCCTGAGAATGGTGAACCATTATCCCTATACCTCGCAGTATCAGGGAATGCTGTAAGTGCCGTCCTTATAAAGGATCATGAAGGTCAGCAATATCCTGTTTATTATGTTAGTAAAAGTTTGTTAAATGCTGAAACTAGGTATTCTCATTTAGAAAAATTGATACTAGCATTAGTTATGGCATCAACGAAGCTTAGACATTACTTTGAGACACATAGGATTCATGTTAAAACAAATTATCCTGTCAAAAATGTGCTTAGGAAACCAGAGATGTCAGGCAGGATGGCCAAGTGGTCAGTAAAGTTGAGTGCTTATGATTTAGTATATGAACCTAGAAATGCCATAAAGTCTCAGGCTTTAGCTGACTTTGTGGCTGATTTCAGTAGTGACATTCAGGATGAGGTAGACCTAGAAGTCCAACAGTTAGGAGAATCCTCAGGATCCTGGACGTTATATACTGATGGTGCATCTAATGTAAGAGGAGTAGGATTGGGAATACTACTAAAATCGCCACAGGGGGACATATTACCCTAGGCTATTAGGTGTGAATTCCCTGCTACTAATAATGAAGCAGAGTATGAGGCTTTAATTGCAGGATTAGAGTTGGCTAAGAATATAAGTATCAAGAATTTGCAAGTATATGTTGACTCCTTGTTAATTACTAACCATTTTAATGGATCCTATGCAGTTAAGGGTGAGAAATTAATCGAATACCACGATATTCTCAAAAAATTAGCAGGATATTTCGATGTTTTTACACTTGAACAGGTACCAAGGGAGGATAATGCTGAAGCAGATGCCTTAGCAAATCTGGGATCATCGATCAGGATACCAGAAGGGACCCAAATACCAATATTACATATCTTGTATCCTGCAACGAATCCTCAGGATAAAGAAGTAGCGGGTATTCAGGATCCTGGAGCAGAGTATCCTGAAAAGGATCCTAAATCCTGGACGGCTCCAATCATGAGATATCTCAAGGAAGGACACATCCCCGGAGATGAAAATACTAAGGCATTTAGGATGAAGGTATCACGATTCACTATTATAAATAATGTTTTATACAAGAAATCTCTTGCAGGACCGTATTTGAGGTGCCTGGAGGATCCTGAAGCCAAAGAAGTACTTCAGGATATACATGAAGGGGATTGTGGTAACCACACTGGGGGCAGGTCATTGTTCTCGAAAGTATTAAGTACAGGATATTATTGGCCAACGATGAGGAAAGATGCTGCAGAATATGCTCGCAGGTGTGATGCATGTCAAAGGCATAGTAACATACTACATCAACCAGCTGAACCACTATATCCTGTAGCTTCCCCTTGGCCATTCATGAAATGGGGAATGGATATAGTAGGGAAGTTACCAAAAGCTCCGGGAGGAAAAGTCTTTATGCTAGCAATGACGGATTATTTCTCTAAGTGGGTTGAAGCTGAAGCATTTGTTCAAGTTAGAGACCAAGAAGTAGTATCCTTCATAAAGAGGAATATCCTGACCAGGTTTGGGGTACCAGTTGAAATCATTTGTGATAATGGGTCCCAGTTTATAAGCAAGAGGACTACTGACTTTTGCAAGAGTTGGGGAATCAAAATGATCACGTCTACTCCGGTACATCCTCAAGCGAATGGACAAGCTGAATCCTCAACCAAGATAATTGTCAATAACTTGGAGCCAAAAAAGGAAGATGGGCAGAAGAATTACCCTTTGTTTTATGGGCTGATAGGACAACGGTAAAGAATGCAACCGGCCAAACCCCATTTTCCTTGGTATTTGGAGCAGAAGCAGTGATTCCAACGGAAATGGCGATACCTACTGCAAGATCTATCCTACAGGATCCTGAACAGAATCCTGAAGCCTTATGTCGAGATTTGGATACTATAGATGAAAAAAGAGATGCAGCAAGGCTAAGGATGGCAGCATATCAACAAAGAATATCCAGAGCATATAACAAGAATATAAGGACTAGGAGATTTCGAGTTGGCGATTGGGTGCTAAGAAAGGCTTTTCAAAATACCACTAATCCTGCCGATGGCAAGCTAGCTCCAAAATGGGAAGGACCATATAAAGTTGACTCAGAAGCAGGGAAAGGAGTATATCGACTCAAGAATATGGAAGGGGATATGCTACCAAGATCCTGGAATGCAATACACTTAAAGCTCTATTTCAAGTAAGAATAGAATTTAATTTCTATCTCAGAATGGTATGTATTCTATCTCTTTTAAATATATTTGTTTATTATCTTAAACCCAATACTGACTTAAGCCTCGGAGGGGTGTTAGCCAAGCTAACACCTACCTTAGTTTACAGTTGTTTTGCAGCATATGTTTCAGGATATAGCTCCAGGATATGCGCTCAGGATAACTCGAAAGATTAGAGGATTGGCCCCCTCTCTGACGTCTAAGGGATCCTAATCCCTTCAAAGGTTTAAAGGTATTCACCTTTCTTTCGAATTGGGTTTAAACACCTCGCCTGGAGCGCAAGTTATCTAGGTATAGTTCAAGGTAGCGGGACCAGTTCATGTAAAAGTGGCTGACAATTTCGTTACTGTTGGCTATATCCTGGATCCTGAAGGTATATAAGGATTGATCACCCTCTCTCACGAAAGGGTATTTTCATACTCTCTAAGGTTTAAAGGTTTTCACCTTTCTAAGATTTGGAGTTTATACACTCTCTCCTGTAGCGCATGAAACTCAGGGTTTATCCCCAGGATATCAGGGTTTATCCCCGGGATATTAAGGGTTTAGCCCCAGTATGCTAAGGATTCATTTCAGGATATCAAGGGTTTTGCCTCGGGGTGTTGGGAATTTATTCAAGCCAAAGTGTGAATACATTTGCATTTCTATGTCGTACACAGGGGACATACATTATACTATTCAAATGATGGATCCAAGTTTGTAAGTGTGCACTGGGGACATTCCTAAGGTGGAAGATTGGAATTGACTCTCTAAGAATCTTTGGTATGATCTCTCCTTTTTTCAAATAACTTAAGTTTTCTAAGTTATGTGACAATATCCTGGTCAGGATATTCTCAGAATGTGTTCCCATAATATTCCCAAGAATGTTCAAACAAAAAAGTTTTCATAAGTAAAATTTGTACACTAATAACAACAATGGTAAGGCCAAAAGAAAAGTTATATTATTAACATAGCAAAAGTTTGTGCTTTTGGTTTCATCTCAAACCGAGATCCATCCACCAAAAGCACAATTAGTCTTTAAACATATTTACCCAACAGTTGAAGGTTTCATCTCAAACCGAGACCCATCCACCTCCAACTGTTGTATTGTTCAAAAATCATGCAGGAAATGTAAATTGTTCAGGTGCAGAAAAGTAAAGTGCGGAAAAAGTAAATTGTTTTGGGGATTACAGACCAACATTCAAATTTAAAAAGGTGGGCTCCGGCCTTGGCACATATATCCATCATTGCCCACCTGAATGCCCTCACATAGCGGCATCTTCTCCAACCTTCTCTGTCTTTCCAGCTTCAGCATCCTAAGCAGCATCCTCACCAGCATCTATCCCAGCATCCTCTCCAGCATCCTTCTTTTCTCCAGCCTTGTCTACCACCTCTGCTGTCTTAGAGGATTCTCCGGCTTCAGCAGGAAGTGGCACAACTTTGCCTCCAAGCTCCTTCAGCTTAGCCACCCAGGATTCAACCGGCCAGGATGGGCATACAAGGCATGTCTCCTTGGCCTCGTAGGCCGTCTTGATGCGAGCTTGTAGCAGGGAGACGATAGCAGAGGCTTTGATTCCTTCCCGGAAAGAAACCATGGCCTGTTCGTGATCCATTTGGACAGTGGCAAGTTTGAGCTCAGCATCTTGGGTGACCTTCTTCTGCATGCCCTCGTAGTGCCGGGTTTTTGCTTCAGCAATGGCACCTTGGTCGGCAACGGTACTCTCGAGCTATTTAATCCTGGCTTCATGGAGTACAGCAGTACCACAGGCATCCTTGTACAGGTGGAGCAAATGCTGGAGGCCCTGCACATCAAATTCAAGTATGAGTCAGAATATATTGACCAGGATATCCTGTCAGGATATCCTATCAGGATATTTGTGCAGGATATGTAGCAGGATATTACCTTGTTGAGGAAGGATGTCATTGGCTCTAAGGAGTCAGAAAAGCTGAGTTCATCGTAGGTGAACCCTTCTGGACCTGGGACACTGACTTCAGGACCTTTCCTCTTTTTTGCTGTGGAAGCACGGGTCCTCGGATTAGCCTTAGGAGCTGGGAGCGGCTTGGAGCTGGTGGCAGCGGGGGTCTCTTTCTTGACCGTGACTGGAGTAGGATAGCTGTCAAGTTCTTCAAGGTCTAAGTAGACTGGAACCTTGCTGGAGTCTGCATACAGGGAGTAAAATTTCTTCTAAGTATATCAAATAAAGACATGTATGTACAGGATATTTTGCAGGATCCTTACCAGACATGTTTGCACTAGAAAGAGGACTTGGAGATGGTGGAGACGGGTTGAAACTTCTTTCAGCCTCTGGAAGGAGTATGATGGCGTCAATCCTTTTTTGTGAATCAACAAGGGGAGGTGTAATCTTCCTAAAATCAGCTGCATACACAGCAGAAAAAAGAAAGTTGATCAATTCAGGATATGGAACAGGATAAGAGGCAGGATCATCCTTAAACCCTAAATCCTACCCTTTTTCAACCATTTCACCGGATATTCCGTTCCACCAGGGATTGAGTCTCTTTTAACAAAGAAGAACTTAGATTGCCAATTATCCTCGTTCCTGGTGGCATGAAGTATCAGCGGGTCGCCGGAGGTGGAATAAAACAAAAATCTACATGATCCGTGGCATCTAAGCCAGTAAGCTAGGGGGAGATCATGAACAGAAAGATCAGGGATGTGGTTTTTCTTGATCTGGTCAAGAACGGACAGAACACGCCAAAACATCGGCATTGTTTGGCTAAAATAGATTTTTGTAATGTTGAAGAATTCGGTGATAAAGTCTGGAAAGGGGAACTGTAACCCTAAGGTGAAGGGAAAGGCACTAAAGCAAAACCACTCATTGGAGACCATATCCGACCGGATTTCCCGGTCGAACGGCCGGAATACCGTTCCTTTCGGAAAGATACCAGAGGATTTCAGAGCCGACAAGTGGGCACTATCAAAAGAGCATATCTCTTTCTCCGGTTCTTGGAGAAGATTCTGTTGGATAAATGTGGGAGCCAAATCACCAGAACTGGATCTTGTCTGTCTCGACATTTGATCGCCTGATTTTTTGACCGGAAAAGGAGGATGAAGATGAAGATTAGAGAGAGAATGTTTACCTTTTTCCTTATCAGTAGTAATTAAAAAAGAGATGGGGATGAGAAGATATAGGGTGCAATGAGTAAATATAGGCTGAGTAGTTGCAAACGGTCACATCATGGGTCTTATCTCTTAATTGCCTCGATATCCATGAAAAATGTAACCGTTAGTGGCAGGATACTAAACGGTAACATTTTTGGGGACAATTGTTATGGGTGAAATTCTGAGCCCATATCCTGAGAAATATCTTGGGTTATATCTTGGTTATATGATATCTGTTCACATCCGGGATGCTGATTCAGGATATTGGTAACATCCTGAATGGTATCCTTAGGATCACTAACGGATTATGTGCAGGTACGCGGGTTAGAAGCTAGCAACGTTCACAAGGACTCATTCCGCGGAAGACTAGGTCCAAGTCGTTCAAATAAAGACGTTGAAGCCGCATTACTCGGTCTACAACGTTAACAATGGAATATTTGGAGCATCCCATATTTATAGGAATTTTTGTTTGTTATTCATTACTATAAATAGGTGGGTATATCAGATCGAATAGGACATCACATCAACACTCACTACACTTTTACACTTGTTCTCTAGCAATTTTCACTTTCGCACAAAAGCGTTGTAACACTTAGCGATCTGGTCAATATCCTGCACTGTATCCTGACGTTTAAAGCAATAAGAAGAAAAAGGCAGCTGCGATTGTCAGCTCCCGAGGTTTTATGCCGGCGATCTAGATTGGTAAAGGGCTTTCCTTGTATATCTCGTGTCACCCCCTTTACTTTTTGCTCATTGTTTGATCGTAGATACAGCTCAATATCCTGAGCCGTATCCTGAATACTGTTTTTCTAAACAACTTAACCAGCATATTTTCAACACACTCTTTAGCACACTACCTCACTTAACTAATTTGATCACTTAATTGCTTCGGTAATTTTTGACCAAAACAATATCCACTTTTGCTGAATCAACTTCCAACTCGGCTTCAGAGATTTTGTGTCCGAGAACTACCCCTTCTTTCACCATGAAGTGGCATTTCTCCTAGTTAAGCACAAGATTAGTTTCCTCACATCTCATTAACATTCTTTTCAGATTTCCATGATATTGATTGAAATAACTCCCGAACACAGAGAAATCATCCATGAATACCTCCATGGAGTCCTCAATCATGTCATGGAAAATGGCTACCATGCAACGCTGAAATGTGGCTGGTGCATTGCATAGTCCAAAAGGCATACGCTGGTAGGCAAATGTGCCAAAAGGACATGTGAAAGTAGTCTTTTCCTGGTCCTCAGGAGCGATAGGAATTTGAAAGTATCCAGAGAACCCATCCAGAAAACAGAAAAATGACTTCCCCAACAGACGTTCCAACATCTGGTCAATGAATGGAAACGGGAAGTGGTCCTTACGGGTAATATCGTTGAGTTTGCGGTTATCGATTCAAACTCACCATCCATGACGGTACGTGTAGGAATAAGTTCATTCCTATCGTTTGGAACTACAGTAATACCACCTTTCATGGGTACTACTTGCACTGGACTTACCCAAACAGAATCAGATATAGGATAAATCAGCCTTGCATCTAATAACTTGATTACTTCTTTCTTTACCACGTCTTGCATATTAGGATTCAAACACCTTTGATGTTGTGTACTGGGTTTGTAATCGTCCTCCATTAGAATGTTATGAGTACAAAAAGAAGGATTAATGCCTTTGATATCCATAATCTTCCACGCCATGGTTTTCTTATGGAGCTTTAGAACTTCGAGAAGTTGTCTCTTTTTCTCTTTTGCTAAAGATGCTGAAATGATGACTGGTAAGTGACACTCCTCATCTAGAAATGCATACTCGAGATGCGGTGGGAGTTCTTTTAACTCCAAAGATGGTGGATCTTCAACCGAAGGTTTTGAATTTTCTTCAACTTCACGGTCAATCTCCACAAATTGATCTGGACTTTGGGAACCATCATTACCGATTTGGAAAACCGGCTGCTCAATTTTGTGGTCCTCCTGTGAAATGCCAACTAGGTTCTCACACAACAGATGTGTGTCCGTATCACTTTCTTCAATCATGCCTTGGAAATGAGAGCTTACACAAGTGTCGACAATGTCGACATAGTAAAGCATGTCATCGTGACTTTGCGGATGTTGCATTGATCTTTTAATATCAAAAGTCACGTGCTCGTCATTTACTCAGAGCGTGATTTGGCCAGCTGCCACATCAACAATTGTCCTCGCAGTATTGAGGAACGGGTGTCCAAGTATTAATGGCACTTTTGAGTCTTCGTCCATGTCAAGAATAACAAAATCCACTGGAAACACAAATTTGTCGATTTTTACAAGCATATTTTCAACGAATCCACGCGGATACTTGATTGAATGACCTGCAAGTCGAATGATCATTCTAGTGGGTGAAGGTTCACCCAGATCTAATTTAGCAAAAACCTTATAAGGCATAAGATTTATGCTAGCTCCTAAATCAGTCAATGTGTGACTGACAGACATGTTGCCAATGAGGCAGGGAAGAGTAAAACTGCCCGGATCTCCCATCTTTTCAGGTAAACGATTTTGGAGAAGGGCTGAACAGTTTTCATTCATCAACACACAAGACAAGCTTTCTAGTTTCTGCTTGTTTGTGAGGATTTCTTTTAAGAACTATGCATATTTAGGCATTTGAGCCAACGCCTCAACAAATGGTATGTTTATGTGTAATTGTTTAAACATTTCTAGAAACTTACCATGTTGTTCATCGTTCTTTTGCTTCTTCAGTCTGCTCGGATATGGAACTGAAGGAATGAAATCTGTAACTGGCTCATGGGGCTGTGCTGTACTTGCTGGGACTCGCCTAGCGTGCACCTCGTCTGAAGCGTCAGTTTGGACCGTCTCAGTGATCGATGGTGAGTCTAATTTGTCAGGTCCCGTGGTTTTACCACTCCTCGTCATTACTGCATTAACGTGCCCTCTCAGGTTTGGTTCAATGTTACCTGGAAGACTACCTTGGGGTCTTTCAGACAACATCTTGGCCAATTGGCCGACTTGATTCTCAATGGTTTGTATTGAAGCCTTCTGGCTTCGCATTTCCCCTTCTTGCGCCATGAAATGCTCCTCGTGCTGCTGGTATCGTTTCTCAGATATTTGGTTGGCATTGTTGGAGTTGTTTAACAGCTGCTCCATCATTTCCTCTAGTTTTGGGTTGTTTTAAGAGGCTTGTGGCTGGGAAGTGCTTCCTGAACCTAAACTATTCTAACGTGGTTGAAAGGTTTACCCTGATGGCTGAAAAGATTGTCCCTGGGGCTGAAAGGATTGCCCCTGAGGCTGTTGTGGCGCGGGAGCGCGTTGAGCATATCCGAGTGGGTTTTGGTTTTTGGGATTAGATTTCCACCCAAAATTTGGGTGATTCCTCCAACCCGGATTGTACGTGTTGCTGTAGGGGTTATTCTGAAGACGCGATTCGTTTGCGACTCTTCGTGGCCTGTAAACATAACACCCTGCTCACATGTACTTGGCTCGTGTGAAACTCCACACAGCTTACATGATGATTGTACCTGCGAAACGTTCTGAGCTTGATCAAACCTTGCTGCCAAAGCTCCAATCTGTGCTGCAAGAGCCGTATATGTATCTATTTGATGAACTCCAGGGATAGATGATGCTTTATTTTGCACTCCACTATGATGAGAACTCGACTTCAAGGTAGCTTTCTCTATAATTGTGTAGGCTTCATTGGGTGTTTTTGTTCCAAGATTGCCTCCTGCATATACATCTAAACGTTCTTGTGAGTCGTAGTTGAGTCCTTGGTAGAAGTTCAACACAAGTTCTCTTTTAGACAACCCATGATGTGGAATATCGATCAGAAGATCTTTGAACCTCTCCCAAGCTGCATGTAGGGATTCTCCTTCGTCATGTTTGAATGTTATAATACGGTTCTTCAACTTGGCTGTCTTTTCCGGCGGGAAGTATTTTGCATAAAAAAATCTGCAATCTCGTTCCAAGTCGTGATGGAACCTTCAGAAACGTCTCTAATTTTGAAAGTCGAGCACACCTCGAGAAATGAAGCGATGTGCCGACCTGGATCTTCGTGATCCTACCCATCAAAATGCACAGAATTTTGTAACATGTTAATTATACTAGATTTAATTTCAAAACTCGATGCTGCTATCGTAGGTCGGGCAATGCTGGGTAGCAAGCCCCCCCCTCCTGGACGGCCGGTCTCATTCAAAGGCTGTCTTCTGCCATGTTGCTTCCTCTTTCGTCCTCTGAACTCTCGCTGTCAGAAAGTAGCACTGGTTCGTCGATTGCGGCCGCAATCCTTTGTGCAACAACAAGTGATCTTTCACGAAGCCGCCTACTTCTTGTTAGGTTATTTTCTAGTTCGTTGGCTAGCTCAGGGGTACAGGGGTCGTGGACATTAGTCCGCAAGGAAAAAGGAAGGCATTATACAGAAAAAAGAACATAATAATAATATAAGAAATAAGTATAAATAATATCACTATTATATAATGTACATATATATATATATATATATATCCAAATCTATTATACAAATCTATTTTTCTATTTACTTGTTTATTTACTTATTTACATTCGAAAACTATGTTTTTTTTATATCAGAAAATATGATAAGATCTGATGAAAATTTTCTTTTCATCAGAATTTCTGATAAATCCATCAGAATTCACCAGAAAATCTGGTAAATTCATCAGAAATGAAAATCGTTGTCTCAGAAAATGTAATGGGTTTATCAAAATTCAACAGAAAACCTATCAGAAAATCTGATGATTTTATCAGAAAGGTTTGTTTTATTTTTATGGAGTAAATAAATAAACAATTTAAACAAGTTGCTCGATTCCGAACAAGTAAATAAATGAATAAATGAGTATGAAATAAATAAGCAGTTAATTTAAATAGATAAATGGACAGAAATGAATAAATGAACATAAATAATTAAATGTAAATAATTGCAGAAATGAAATAAATATATATAAATAAGCGGTTCGACGTACGAACACGTGCATATATGTAAATATAAACATAAATGAAATAACTGAATTGAAATGAATAAATAAATAAAAATAAAAGAAATGAAATGACTGAATTAAAATAAATGAAATGCTGAATTAGAAATACTGAAATCAAATAAACAAATGAAATAAATGAATGAATGGTTCGATCCCGAACACATTACTGAATTAAAGAAGTAAATGAAAAATGTTAGTCGAACAATAAATAAAAAGTTAGGATGTTAGTGAGTTAGTAAAGTTAGTAGTTAATTGGTTAGTGGTTAGTAGTCAGAAAGAGAAAAGTTAGTCCTACTGGGCGTGCCAGACTAAATATTCACAAGTTAGTAAATAAG
Organism: Helianthus tuberosus; assembly: GCA_030545235.1. Lineage (NCBI taxonomy): Eukaryota > Viridiplantae > Streptophyta > Magnoliopsida > Asterales > Asteraceae > Helianthus > Helianthus tuberosus. The sequence continues at coordinate 27,557 of JARYGA010060601.1, forward strand.
AAAATAAATAAATACAAAAATGTACAAGTATTAACAAGTATTCACAATTTGTACACCAGTAAAATAATGACTCGGATTGTTCCATAAATTTCGCCGTGTTCCCCGGCAACGACGCCAAAAACTTGACGTATGCGGTTATATACATTTGTTTACAGTATTTTCACACGCACCGAAATGTGTTTTATTTATTTATAAAAATGGTTTATACCTTAACATTAAAACACACACAACAAATGACAAGTGTATCCCGTCATATATGTAGCAAAGTATTGGTAAGAGTTAGATATCGATCCATGGAACAGATAAAAGGATAAGTGAATGGTTTATACCTTAACATTAAGTACTAAATCTTTGTCTTTAGATTACCAGATAAAAGGATAAGTGAATGGTTGTTTAACTAAATTATCTAAAACTATATCTAAAACATATTAGACTCCAAATATGAAAAATAAATATTATCTTGTTTCACAAACAACCAAAACATGTTTTCTAGATATGTCACAAAAGCACTTAATCAATTTTCCAATTGCAAGACAGATAGTTACCGGGTCTGGATTTCTAGCATTATGATTCTTCGGAAAGTTAACGCGATGTTCACACGTTAACCACCTAAAATCATTCATTAGCGAGCTATTGATATTTATTCATGCGAATCTTTAGAGATAGGTTATTTACAGGGTCTGGATTCCTAACCTCACTTATCAAAGAAAGTAATACCGATGGTCACAATACAACCATGAGGATAAGCAATTAAGTAGATCATATAACAAACTATTTCACCTTTACAAGTCTTGAACACAAATCTACCATGTCAGCAATTTCAGACCAAAACTACTAAACAAGGATCATAAACCGCGTTCAAGAACATGTAATCAACACCATATAATTCGTTAGAACCCTTACGCGCAAGAAAGCATTCCTAATCAAAGTAAGATATATCTTGTATAAAACCAATACCCTGGTCCGGTTTCATGGTGTAAACAAAGTCTACAAACAAGCGATTAATCAAGAAATAGTTACCATCCCACTAATCATAGATTCATTATCCAAGATAATCAAACATAATTAGGAACTCAACATCAATGAAACATTCATTATATAATCATGAAGATTCAACATAAAAAGTACTAAAGATTCATATAAACAAGATTACAACATAAAGATTATTCAAGAAACAAGTTCACTACTACTATTACATAAACTAACATCAGCTCAATACTTGAATAATGATAAGAATACATGTATAAGAATAAGGAATCGAACCATAAACAAGCAAGGAATTGATGGGTTGGATCGGTTATGCTTCCACTCGATCTTGAGGCTTCAAATGGGTCTGATCAGGACTGCTTCGGAACCCAGAAATCGCCCAAAAACATGGAGAAAACCCCAACATTTGAACCAGTAGCGAATGGCTCTATTTATAGGAGATTTTATGATCGGCACGGTCGTGCCACCGGGTCGCACGGTCGTGCAACAGGTGTTGCCAGGTGACGTCAGTTTCTCCGATTCGAGGTCAGCCAAGTGGACTAGTGGACAAGTTTTCTGGGTCATCAGATCGGCACGATCATGCCGTGGCTCGCACGGTAGTGCGAGGTCATCGGAATGTTGATCAGAAACCTTGGTCTGGCCATTGCACGGTCATGTGGCGGGTCGCACGGTAGTGCGGCCCGAGAAAAGGTTGGCACTGGCAGTCGCACTGGCAGTGCTTCCGAGGTTGAACGATCCGCACGATTGTGCCGTCTGATGGCACGGTCGTGCGAAACCTGGCAGTCATCAGAATTTTGCCCGTTTCATCAGAAATGCATCAGAATTTGTCCGTTTTCATCAGATTTTTCTTTTGTACTTCGTTTAAGACCTGAAAATATAAAAGTACCGGATTTGGTACCTAAACGTTGCGGTTTCGGTAGAAAACGCTTAAAACGGAAGTGTTTTGGGTATAAAAACATGTATAATTTAACGTATATCAGCGACGGTGCAGGGTTGGGTTGCCAACGGGTCCCGGAAAGTGGCGTCGCTAAACTTTTGGCGTAGGCAGTTGATTAGTGCGTCAAAACACATGGGTGGCGTCGTCGATGTCATAGGGGGCCGTCGCCGACGCCCCTTCTGGCCTGCAAACGCTGTTTAACTTATTTCAACCTAAAAACTTCATTCCCAAGCCCCGTTTCAACCCGAAATGGTCCCGTGAAGTCCCAAAACCTCCCGTAACATTCAGTAATGTTTCAACCCAGGCTATTCTAATGAATTAACCATAATCCCTTCCCATTTCCTACTAAAAGCATAAATCGAATTCTTAAATTACTTACTTGCATAGCGCTTCGGAACGAACACACCTTCATACGAGCTTTTGGTTTGAGTTCAAGCATTTTAATTTCAATACTTGAATCCCTCAAACCTCAGCTCTGATACCAACTTGTAAGGTCTAAAAATCCTTATTAGAACATGAGAGTTTAGGGCATGAAAACGTAACGGGTCAAACAAGAGACTTATAATTTTTTTTCCATAAACATCAACATAAACTAAGCAAGATAATTTACTTAAAAGTTTACATCCAAATTCTTAAGAACCGTCATAAACATAAACAACAAAAGTTTCTTCATACTACAAAGACGAGTTTCCATAAAACACCAAACATAATGAAAAAGCCTTCCAACAAAAGTTTTGTCCCGTTTAGTTAAGTATCGTAGCGGAAGCTTGTGAGGTGATGTGTCCGTTCCAACTTTGCGTCGCCTATCAAGACGATTTACCTACAACCATTGAAAACAATTAGTCACTTTATACACAATAAATCTTATAGTTTGAACCTCTATTCGGACTTGATAGAATCACTACGAGTATTCGTTCAAGATTCTTGCTAACGGAAATTCGATATCATTCTTCTACATTGTTTTATACTTGATTAAACATAAATATTCCGAACTCTACATATGACCCAATTCTATTCGTTCGACCCATAATCATGACACAACCTATGCATAGACCCATTGACATGTGCAATTTACGAAACTAGGATAATAACATATCATAAACATTACATACTACTAAAATTCTTAAGTATAAGAACTTACCTTTATTGTTGTTTGTTTGCGATCCGGAACGACTTGAGCTTTCTTCCTTAATTCCTACAATCCAAAAATCACATATTTAAGCTCATGCCATTCTTTTCATTCCGTTATCAACATATTCATATTAACAACCAACAAATTCTCAATTCTAACCATTTAGCTTTGTAAAATCATTTGATCATCTCATTCAAGCATTTTAACAAACACTTGGCATGCGTACTATTAATTAAGCAAAGTGTACAAGTATTATATGCATAACTTGGCTAGTTCATATCAGTAACATCAAGAACATCAATTTCAATCAGAATTTCATACAACTTTGCTTCTAATTCAATTCCAACTAACAATTTCTCAATATAAACAATCATCATATATAATCCTCATACAACTTCACATTACCACTTATGTCCATTCTACTCTAAGTGGGTTTTTACTTCTAACATCAATTTAGTCAATTACAAGCATTTATCAAGTTCTAAATGGTGATCTTCATCCAATGTCATACATAATTTTATATAATCTCATGGGTTCCTTGAAACCCAATACATCCAAGATCATTAAAACACAAAAATTTTCTTACCTTATGCTTTAGTAGGTCTAGATGATCAAGAAATCACTAACATGCAAGAGTTATGGCCATGAGGGCTTCAATTTGCTTAATTTTTGTGAAGATGAGGGGAGTTCTCCTTCCTTCTTGCTCCTGGCGACACCAAACGCGCACCGTTGTGTGTGTTGTGTGTTTTTTGTAGTTTTAATAATTTATCTTTCATTATCTACACATTCAACCCCTCATATATGAACATTTTATTTTGAATGGCCAAAACTTATTTTCTTTTAGATAAAGTTCTAATTCACATTCTAGCTAGTTTCACACTTCTAGTTATTTCTTATAACATACTGTAGCAATATATATTTTTAAATGCATATAATTAAATTTTTGGGGCGTTACAGATAGGAACAATGAGTAGAGAAGTTTTTACTAGATTTCTCAAGAGGAACCATTAGGAAAGTAGTTCTAGATGATGTTTTGTATAGATTTTAAAAATGAAAACCTGTAAGGCACAATTTTAAACATGTTTATAGTGATGCGTAAAGTGTTTTTGATGATTATATAATTTTTAATTTGATGTTCTTTAGTTTTACATGACCCGACCTTATCCTACCCGATACGAACCGAATTTTTTTATATACATAGGGTCCTAAAACTTTTAACAATATTCCACACCCCTATGAAAATTTTTTAAGTCCGCCACTGGTTAAATCTAAAAAAACATACATATGGTGTCTGGTTTTTTTCATACCAACTAGGTTTTATGAAACTATCCACGGTTTATTTCATTTTCAATTAAATTATTCTCTAATCTACCCATATCTAAAATGGTCTAATGGTATGTTTGCCTATCCAAAAGTAATATAATAAAAGTAATAAAAGTTTAAATCTTTAAAAGTGTAAGGTAGATAATATTTAGATATAAAATAATATAATAAAAAATAATTAACTAATCCTCTAAATATAGGGCGAGTGTATTTAGCTATTAATCATGCTTTTCATGGGATGAGGGTTGGATATAATAGGTGAGAGATCAAAGTTTGAACTTTGATAGCATCACCTTTTAGAAAAAGATAATTTTTTTGTTTGAATCAAAAGGTGTACAAAGTACCAAAATACCCTTCTAGTTAATAAACATGTTATAAGTTTATTTAGGTGAAAAAACTTACATGTCCTTTCTTTTATTTATAAAATTACCAAAATACTCTTCTAGTTAATGGATTTTTTTAGGAAGGAGTTAGAGGCGGGGAGCAAAATGACAATAAGTTAGAAAAATCAGGGAGAAAAATGGTTATTTTTAAACTATTGGGGAAAACCGTTAAAATAACCAAATCATAGGGAGCAAAATGAAAGTTAACTCTTTAAATAATATAGCTTGACTTCAAGTCAAACCAAACCAAACCAAACCAAACATTCAGATTACTCGGAATGGAAGGCATACCAATGATTCGAGTATGTGTAAGAAGATTTGAATAAACATGTAAACAGAATCAAAACATTTAAAAATTTACAATAATTAATTATATATAATGCAACCGTCTTTTGCTTTAAATAAGACTAAAGTTATAAAGCATCTGAACATGGACTTAATGCTTGCAAATTCAAAAATCAAGGATCCAAAGACTAAAAGAAATTTTGTTAGTAACATATATTAGGTAGACAATCTCCTTAGCATCCAATTAGATCGGCATATATCACAAAGATTACGGTGAAGATGCGCCTGACAAGATTAAAGATTATATACCCATCACGCGTAGCAAGTATCTTACTACTTTCATTTTTTTCAACTTTGTGTCATTATAAGGCCACCCGGGGTGGTTGAAAGTTTGCACGTTATAAGAGGAGAGGGGACGGTGCGTGATACAATAACGAAAACCAAGTTCAACGCGTGGAACAATTGTTTTTCCCACCGCCACCATTACAATAACGCGTGATACAATAACGAAAAGCCGATTCCGTGATTTTTTTCACGGCGTGATATATGTTAGTTGTGAGGGTAGTTGTTGGTTGGGGGGAAATTGTTGGGCGTGGTGGTGAGTGATGACCACCGCCACTAAAAAAGGTTGTGAGTGATGGAAAAATGGTTGCTGACATGGCGGAACATGATTGGATATCGTGAGTGATGAAATTCTATTACTAGTGACCACCCTCACTCCCCTAAAAGAGGTTCACTCGTGAAACTTAACAAAACACCACCGCCACCACATATATTTCACGCGTGGAACGTTAATCGCGTCATAAATTTGATGTGTTGAACAATTTAAAATTCGACCGTTGCATCTCTCTTTTGACCGTTTTTTTGGAACGTTATTTTAATAATAATAAAAAAACCTATAAACAATCTATATATAATTTACAATTTTTAACCATTTCACCCACAACAAAACACAAACGCATATCACACATTGTACAATTTTTATACCATTTCACAAATGGATTTTCCTACGGATTCGACGTTTCCTATGGACAGCGATAGCCAATCATCTTCCGACAATGGGACGCTTAAATTTTTCGTGTCGGTGTATAACGATCTTGAAGGAAGTTCGAACCGCCCAAAGAAGAAAATGGTGGATCGTGATCGGGTACATGCCATCGAAGTGTTAATGAACGATTATTTTGTGGAGAATCCAGTCTAGAATGCCGAAACGTTTAGAGATCGAATTCGTTTACCAAAAGAATTATTTTTAAAGATTGTTGGAGACATCGAAGCAACTGAAGAATGGTTTCAAGAAAGTTACGACGCGAGGGGCAAACCAAGTTTCACGCCGATACAAAAATGCACGTCCGCCATTCGCCAACTAGCGACAGGTAACCCTCCCGATCAATTTGATGAATACCTAGCTATGTCGGACAGAACTTCACGTGAATGTCTGCAATTTTTTTGTAACATGGTCATTAAATTGTATGGTAAAGAGTTTTTACGTAAACCGACGAGACACGACATCTCACGTATTTACGCCGCACATGAGGCTAGATGGCATTTTCCTGGGATGCTCGGTAGCATCGATTGTACACATATCGAGTGGAGAGAAATTGTCCAAGAGAGTTGCGAGGGGCTATGTTAGGGGTGACGTCAAAAGACCAACCATCATACTTGAAGCGGTGGCGTCGACTGATTTATGGTTTTGACATTTATATTTTGGTGTTACAGGTTCAAACAACGACATCAATGTTTTGCACACGTCGCCGTTGTTTCAAACCGTAACAGATAGTACTGCACCCTTCTGCCCATTCTATGTTAAGGGACGATATTACAGACGAGTCTTTCTTCTTGTGGATGGTATCTACCCATCATGGTCTGTTTTTGTGAAAGCTCCTTCGTTTTCTGTCGAGGCTAAAGAAAAGGTGTTCAAAAAGTTGTAAGAATCGGCAAGAAAAGATGTTGAGAGGGCTATTGGTGTTTTAAAGGGTAGATGGGGCATTCTAAGCCGACCGGTTCGTTCAATGAATAAGAAATCAATACATAGCGTAGTATATGCATATATCATATTGCACAATATGTTAATCAAACAAGACGGACGTGCAATATCTCCAGATTGGATACCGGATCCTCCTACACAAGTTCACTTTCCCGAAAACACTAAAAATATTTAAAAAAAAAAACAATGGGTGTCACACCCCTTTCAGAGGCGGAAGCACGAGGTGTGATTGTGATTGATTCTCATTGCATACGATAAGTAAACATACTACATGATATAAAACAAACTCCAATTTGTCATTCAAAGTTTAAACATCCAAAATACAAGTTAAGTTATGAGTTTACATCTCAACAAAAGATAATTGTTTGAAAGTTTAAAACATCATTTCAAATTAGAGATCAAGGTTTTGTTTCCTATATCACCGCAAGGAGGCGGAATATAGCAAACAAATCCATCAAAATGTGGCAATGGAGCGTAGACACATAACATCTTGACATAAATCTAACTTCTTGAACAAAAGGAGCCGCGAGCATCCACTAGTTTCCTGAAATACATGTAAGTTTTGAAAATCGTCAACAAAAGTTGGTGTGAATTCATGCAGTTTGTGTAAAATTTAAGAGTTGTAATTGTATAAAACATGGTATGTAATTGTAAAATGTAAGTTTGTAATTTGTAACGTAAGGAAATCGAGATCATTAATGTTTTGCAAGGACTTTAACATGTGTGACGACATAGGAATCATCCAAACCTAGGCGACTTTTTACATCGATTACCCGTCGACTGTGACCCAAAGCACTCTATGGCAATGTGTGGCCAAGAGAGTGAGGCTGCTCGGACCTGCTAGAACTAACCCTTGCTCTTTCGGTCTAACTTAGATTAATGGTGCTTACGTATACTGTCACGGCCCCGACCCAGTTTCCCGGTCCGGAAGCCGTGGGACAGAAAACCCGTGGTATTGGTGGTTGATTTGGCAGCGGAAATTTTAACAGGATCTTTTTAAACTGAAAACACCCCTTTATTTTATTTCGAGTTTCGGGACAAACCCCGTAATTTACAATAAATGAATTTCATCGGGAAATCCCCTGATTACAAAAACATGTTTATTTATTTACTGAGCCACTTCATTCAAGCTGGAGTGCTACGCGGCACTTTTCCTTGTTCACAGTAAATCACCTGAAACATGTTTAAAAAGATTTTATCAGCGGGGAAATACTGGCGAGTCATCCAAGTTGTACAAAATGACACATTGTTATAATTTACAGTATTAAGAGCGATTACAATTGTCCCTATCTTATAATTATCTGGTCTAGTGGTCACTCGACCGGATCTGTGACTGTGGTCATATCACTATTGGGCCAGTTCACCCAAAAGTGACGTGTATCACTATTTAGGTCCGTTCACCTAAAAGTGATAAAACAGCAGTAATGTGCACAATACCCCACTTACTGCCAGTAAATTAAGATAACAAAGACTTAATCCCTGTAAAATATAACTGGAAAATATTTAGGGTTTTACAAAGCATTTTGAAAAAACAGAATGACTCACATTGCAAGTTTAAACTGACAGATTCCGCCTACTGATTAAGCCTGGTAACCTAGTTAAATAATGCAAACGAAACTAGGTTAGTAACTTAATACAACATTTACGATAATTTCACGAAATCAAAACGCTCACGACGAATGACAAAGTATAGCCCGAATTCAGGCACCACTTAAACATCCATCAGATCGGTTTCAATTGATCGGACATTGAATCGTAGCAGTGATCGAGTTATTACCCTGTTATCGCAGTAACGTTTCCCTACTTTGAACGTGTTTTTAAAGCAGATTATGGAGGTTTTGAAAGAAAATTTCGAGCACAGCAGACTGCCCATGCAATGTCCTATTTATAACAACTTTTTGAGTTTCTCGCGGCCCGCGAAGGCCTTAAGGCCATCCTACGAGCCCCGCGAGGGCCACCCTAGCTACGGCTAGGGCTGCCGTGTCACAGCCTAGGTCTGCCACGTGTGTGACACGTGGCCCTAAAGCTTATCCGGAAATTCGTCAAGCTGTCGTGCCCCGCGAAGACTCACCTTATTTCTTTTGCGGCCCGCGAGCGAACACTAAAATTGGATTTTCTTGATTTTTTCATAAAATGTAGGGTCTTAGGGGTGCGGGTTTTCACTTACGGAGCGTTGTAGGACATTTTCGTGCAAGTCCTTACATCCTCCCCACCTTATTTAAAATCTCGTCCTCGAGATTTACTGGAACAAGTGAGGTTACTTTCGCTTCATTTCCGATTCCTGCTCCCATGTATACTCGGGGACCTCTTTTCGAATCCCATTTTACTTTGACCAGTACCAATCTTTTGTGTTTAAGGTGTTTGACCTTTCTATCTTCTTTTTGAAGAGGTTTCTCAACAAATTTCAAACTTTCATTTACCTCTATGTCTTGAAGAGGACTACTAGTGAATCATCAAATAAACACTTTTTAAGATTAGATACATCCCCGGCTAGTTCTTCTGGTATTTGTAATTTATAGGAAACTGGTCGTATTCGTTGGGTAACTGCGAACGGTCCTATGTACCTTAGACTTAACTTTCCTTTTTTACTGAACCGAACTACCCCTTTCCAAGGAGAAACTTTTAATAGTACCTTGTCCCCAACTTGGAATTCTAGCGGCTTACGTCGATTGTCTGCATAACTCTTCTGGCGATCTCGAGCCGTTTTTAGTCTTTCCTTGATTTGAGTTTTCTTTTTGGTGGTTTCTTGCACAATTTCGGGACCTGATAATTGACTTTCTCCTATTTCTGCCCAGCATACTGGAGTTCGGCACTTTCATCCATAAAGTGCTTCAAATGGGGAAGCATTGATGCTAGTATGATAACTATTGTTATAGGAGAATTCTATTAGTGGTAAGTGGTCATCCCAATTTTCACCGAAATCTATGACAAGTGCCCTGAGCATGTCTTCAAGGGTTTGGATCGTCCTTTCACTTTGTCTATCTGTTTGGGGATGGTATGCAGTACTTAAATTTAATCGCGTCCCCATTGCTTCTTGAAAACTTGTCTAGAAATGCGAAATGAAATGACTATCCCTATCTGACACAATGGAGAGTGGAACTCCATGTAGTGATACTACCTCGTCTACGTATAACTTAGCCGATCTCTCCATGCTAAAGGTTTCCTTCATTGGTAGGAAATGAGCTGATTTGGTTAATCGATCTTTAATTACCCAGATTGCATAGTTACCTTTCCTGGTCTTGGGCAACTTAGTGACAAAGTCCATGGTTATTAATTCCCATTTCCATACAGACATTTCTAACTGTTGGAGTAAACCTGAAGGTTTCTGGTGTTCTGCCTTAACTTGTGAACAAGTTAGACATTTAGAAACGTATCTAGCTATGTCCTTTTTCATTCCTATCCACCAGAAGTTATTACTTAAATCTTGATACATCTTGTTCTTACCGGGATGCATCGTATACCTAGATTTATGGGCTTCCTCTAATATCTTATCTCGTAAGTTTCCTTGTCTAGGTACCAAAATCCTTTTGTTATGGAATTTCCAAATTCCATCGGTCCCTTGTTCTAATTCATTTATCCGTCCTTTCATTCCTTCAGCATCATCCTTGATTGCTGTTTCTTGAACCCTTTTCAGTTGTTCCATTAAATCTAACTGGAGATTTAATCTAGGAGCACGAACTCGCCTTTGCTTCTCGTGATACTTACGACTTAGGGCATCTGCTACTACATTTGTCTTTCCTTCGTGATATAGGATATCATAGTCGTAATCACTTAAAATTTCCATCCATCTTCTTTGCCTCATGTTTAATTCTTTTTACCTAAATATGTATCTTAAACTCTTATGATCTGTATAAACAGTAAACTTACTTCCGTACAGATAATGTCTCCAAATCTTGAGGGCAAAAATTATTGCTCCTAATTCTAGATCATGAGTCGTATAATTTTCCTCGTGCTTTTTCAATTGTCTTGATGCATATGCGATTACCTTTCTGCGTTGCATTTGCACACAACCTAATCCTAGCTTAGAGGCATCGCAGTAGACTTCAAAATCTTCGGTTCCTTCGGGTAAGGCAAGAATTGGGGAATTTGTTAATCTTTGCTTTAAAATCCTAAAGGCTTCCTCTTGCTTGGGTCCCCATTCAAACTTAACAGTTTTATAGGTTAGCTTAGTTAATGAAACAGCTATCTTAGAAAAGTCTTTGATGAAGCGCCTATAGTAGCCAGCTAATCCTAGAAAACTTCTAACTTCGGTAGCTGATTGCGGGATCTTCCAGTTTGTGATCGCTTCTATCTTGGAGGGATCTACGTGAATGCCTTCGTAATTCACCATGTGTCCTAGAAATTGCACATCTTGTAGCCAAAATTCACATTTTGAGAATTTGGCATAAAGCTTTTCTTTTCTTAACAAAGTTAAGAGTGAGTGCAAATGCTTACAATGTTCGTCCTGGCTTTTGGAATAAATAAGTATATCGTCGATGAAGACAATTACAAATTTATCCAGATATGGCTTACAGATCCTATTCATCATGTCCATGAATGCGGCAGGAGCATTCGTTAATCCAAAAGGCATGACTGTAAACTCGTAGTGACCATACCTAGTTCTGAAAGCAGTTTTAGATATGTCTTCTTCCTGTACCTTCAACTGATGATATCCGGAGCGCAAGTCTATCTTAGAGAAGTACCTAGCCCCCTGAAGTTGATCTAAAAGATCATCAATCCTAGGTAATGGGTATCGATTCTTAATGGTAACCTTATTCAATTCCTTATAATCGATACACATCCGCATCGAACCATCCATCTTTTTCACAAACAACACAGGTGCTCCCCAAGGGGATGAACTGGGTTGTATGAATCCTTTACTTAACAATTCATCTAACTGCTTTTTCAGTTCTAACATTTCTGTGGGTGCTAACCGATAGGGTGCCTTAGCTATTGGTGCAGTTCCAGGAATTAGATGAATTCTAAACTCTACTTCCCTATTCGGTGGTAATCCAGGTAGCTATTCTAGGAATACATCAGGGTATTCTAATACTACTGGAATTACCTTAACTTCCTTACTTTTAGTGTTAATGATTACCGAAATCATATACACTATTCCTTGCTTTCGTTCAAAACTAGCAACTTTCATTACTGAAATGAACTTCATGGGTTTACGTGGCTTATCTCCTATAACCAAAATTACTTCTCCGGTGGGTGTGTGAATTTCTATGGAATTTTGATCACAAAGGATTCGAGCATGGTTGGCTACTAACCAATCCATTCCTAACACGACATCGAATCCGGCTAAATTCATAGGTAGCAAGTTTGCAGAAAATTTATGACCGGAGAGTTCTATTTTTCCTTCTTGGAGAACCTTATTTATATTAACAGAATTTCCTTCTGCCGTTTCTACTGTATAAACTTGTCTAAGTTTGATTAAGGGTAAGTTGAGAGCTTGGCAGAATGAAGTATTTATGAAACTTTGGTTTGAACCAGAGTCAAATAATACTTTTGCATAAACGTCATGAACTAGGAACATACCAGCTATCACATTCGGAATCAGATCTGCTTCTTGTGTAGTCAGCTGGAATACTCTTGCATTCTTCTTATTAGTTCCTTCGCCAGGTTTGGCCTTGTTGTCAGCTGGCTTAACCAATTTTGGGCAATCAAGCTTGAAGTGCCCTGTTTCTCCGCAATTGTAGCAGATCATTGATTTCTTCCTGCATTCCTCTTCTCGGTGCCCCAGAATTTTGCAGAAATTACAATACCCCTTACATTTCCCAAAATGCTTTCTTTTTCAATTACTGCAAAATGGAGCGGTGGAGGATTGCCCGGTTCCCTTTTTCTTGAAGTTACTACTATTATTACCCCCACGAAAACCTTGGGTAATCTTTTGTGCCAATTCTTTTTTCTTGTTTTCTTCTCTTGGGCGCACCAGTCCGTCAGTCAAGGTGTTAGCCAATTCAACCACATCGTCAATCGTTTGGGGTCTCGCGGCTTTGACTATATCACGAATCTCACTAATTAGTCCCCAAATGTAGCGAGAGATGAGCACCGGTTCTGGTGAAGCAGAGTTCAGGAACTTATTTGTCATCTGTCAACATCCACCATCTGGTGGTTTAGGAACTTATTTGTCATCTGTTCCTTCTCGTAGGCGGGGCAAAACTTTATTTCCACCAATTCCTTAAATTCCTCCCAACTCATGGCATAAGCCATGTCACTTCCCTTGGCTTGCAGCACTGTGTTCCACCATTCTAACGCCTCTTCCTTGAAAAGGTGGGATACATACATCACCCTATCCTCCTCTGCGCACTTACTTATTTTAATTACGACTTCAGTCTTTTCCAACCAACATAGTGCGGCAGTCGCCCCTTCATTGCCTGCAAATTCAACTGGTTTACAGGCAAGAAATTCTTTGTAAGTGCAACCAGACGTTGCCACTTTCATTTTCTTAAGTAGTGGGGCTTGTATCACATTATTGTTATTGCCGCCCCCATTCACACTGTTGCTGAAGTTATCGTCACGGGTGCGCTTGCTATGATTAGCTTGGGAAGGTTCAACGGGATTTCTAGCAGCAGCGACGATTGATGGGATAGCGTTGGCTATTCCCTGAGCAACGATTTTTTCTATATCTTGTCTATTAAGAAAATGCTCTTCATTATTGGGTTCAGATTGGTTAACTTCATTTGCCGGTTGGTTTACAGCGTTTTCCATCTGAATAATTAACAATACATATAAATTATTATCATAAAATGGATAGCAACTAAACACAATAGGGCAATCACAACATAATTAAGTCAACACATATAGCCAAAATCGTTGACCTTGAAACATTTATATTTTATTTAATATTATACATCCATACAAGCCAGGTATTTACAGATATTTTATTTTATTATTATTATATAATATTTTATTGTATATATATATATATATTCACATATTATTATACAAAACGTTTAATTATAGTTAACTGGCTTTTCAAAAACGACGCTCCCTCTCGTCGTACTTCCACGTGATGTTTTCCCCCACTTCTCGAATCCGATTTCCCCATACACCAGTTCCTCACCATAGCGGCGTAATTTGGTAACATTCTCCGGGTTCATTGGCGGAAAAGGAGCAGGTTCAGGATCAAACTGGGGAAAGTACACATTGGGGTTATTCATAAAAATTTGAAAATGCCAGTCGCTCGTCCACCACTCTTCCAACTGCACTGTAAGAGGTTGAGGGTTGACAATTGGGTCCAGGATAGCAGGTTCCAAATTGACAGGAAGTTCTGATTGAGCGGGGATATTGAAAAGTGTTTCGTCAGCAGGTCCGATGAGGTCACAGTTCGCCAGTTTTCTGTCGAGTTCTTCCCAAGGTGGTAATTCCTAGGCTTGACCAGAGCTTTCCCCTACTTCTTTTCCTTTTGGATCCTCCGTCTTTTTCACCATTTGGGCAGTGGGCTTCTTCTTTCGTCCTCATTTCCAGTCCAGAAGCCTTCTCCTCTATTTAGGTTTAGGTTTCTCCTATGCCTAGGCCTGAAACACGAGTGGCTCCTCGGTGTCCGCCTGATAACCGGACTGGAATCCTGTTGTATCCATATCAGTAGCATGGATTATGAAATTTCGGAGGGCTTCCGATAGTTCATTCATACTGTTTAGACACACATGAAGAAACACAAAAATCCAAATTAAATTTTATTTATTGTTGAATTCTCACAGAATCTCAAAATGGAAACTTGAATAATTAAGTAATTTTTCAATTACTTAATTGGCTTAAATCAGTGGCTCTGATACCACCTTTTTCTGTCACAGCCCCGACCCAGTTTCCCGGTTCGGAAGCCGTGGGACAGAAAACCCGTGGTATTGGTGGTTGATTTGGCAGCGGAAAATTTTAACAGGATCTTTTTAAACTGAAAACACCCCTTTATTTTATTTCGAGTTTCGGGACAAACTCCGTAATTTATAATAAAGGAATTTCACCGGGAAATCCCCTGATTACAAAAACATGTTTATTTATTTACTGAGCCACTTAATTCAAGCTAGAGTGCTACGCGGCACTTTTCCTTGTTCAAAGTAAATCACCTGAAACATGTTTAAAAAGATTTTATCAGCGGGGAAATACTAGCGAGTCATCCAAGTTGTACAAAATGACACATTGTTATAATTTACAGTATTAAGAGCGATTACAATTGTCCCTATCTTATAATTATCTGGTCCAGTTGTCACTCGACCGGATCTGTGACTGTGGTCATATCACTATTGGGTCCGTACACCCAACAGTGACGTGTATCACTATTTAGGTTCGTTCACCTAAAAGTGATAAAACAGCAGTAATGTGCACAATACCCCACTTACTGCCAGTAACTTAAGATAACAAAGACTCGATCCCTGTAAAATATAACTGGAAAATATTTAGGGTTTTACAAAGCACTTTGAAAAAACAGAATGACTCACATTGCAAGTTTAAACTGACAGATTCCGCCTACTGATTAAGCCTGGTAACCTAGTTAAATAATGCAAACGAAACTAGGTTAGTAACTTAATACAACATTTACGATAATTTCACGAAATCAAAACGCTCACGACGAATGACAAAGTATAGCCCGAATTCAGGCACCACTTAAACATCCATCAGATCGGTTTCAATTGATCGGACATTGTATCGTAGCAGTGATCGAGTTATTACCCTGTTATCGCAGTAACGTTTCCCTACTTTGAACGTGTTTTTAAAGCAGATTATGGAGGCTTTGAAAGAAAATTTCGAGCACAGCAGACTGCCCATGCAATGTCCTATTTATAACAACTTTTTGAGTTTCTCGCGGCCCGCGAAGGCCTTAAGACCATCATACGCGCCCCGCGAGGGCCACCCTAGCTACGGCTAGGGCCTCTGTGTCACAGCCTAGGTCTGCCACGTGTGTGACATGTGGCCCTAAAGCTTATCCGGAAATTCGTCAAGCTGTCGTGCCCCACGAAGACTCACCTTATTTCTTTCGCGGCCGCGAGCGAAAGCTAAAATTGGATTTTCTTGATTTTTTCATAAAATGTAGGGTCTTAGGGGTTCGGGTTTTCACTTACAGAGCGTTGTAGGACATTTTCGTGCAAGTCCTTACATATACCCTATTCATGACATGATCTATGTATCATTCCTTTGTTTTAAACATACCATTGTACATGTATTTTCCTCAAAGTTTAGAAAACAATAAAAATGTTTAAAAGTGGGGACATGAACTCACATAGTTGCGTCTTGAGCGTCTAACTTCACCGGTGTCCGCTTTGTAGATGACGTAACCTATAAACATTCTACGTATGTTAATAACCTAAACTTGTAATCCTCTAAGTACAAGTTACCATTTTGTTTAATGTACTTGTGTTTTATATGTATATATTCTTGATTCGTTCATGTGTCGGTTTCATAATGTATAGTTTTGTATCCGTTTATTGTAATTATATATTTTTATTCCCAAAAATATATATTTGTGTATGTAAAGTTTGAAAACGATATATGTTAAAAATAATATATTTTTAACTCGTCCGAATATATAATACTTGTATTATTCTTCAAAATAGATATAAGTAATTTGACAAACAATATTTCTAATATTATTTTTGTATGAGTATACTTAGGAAAGTATACTTGTATTTAAGTGTAAATACTTATGTATTTTGCATTAATTGCCAAAAATCAATTCTTTTGATTTTTAATACTTTTCCGAATTATATTTCTTAAAAATAATATATATTTTTAAGGTTTGTTTGTTATATAAATATTTTGTCATACTTGTCCGATTTTGTATAATTTCTATTATTTGTAGTAATTATATATAATTGTCCAATATATATATATATATGTGTGTGTGTCCAATAATGTCCCAATATATATACCTTAGAGGCTGTTTTTGATAATTACAAAGTTCTTTTAATATTTAAGAGATTATTAATACAATTACACAAGTTTTTTTTTATTATTTCGTTATTTTCACGATTATTATTTAACAAAATACGTTTTAAATACACAAATAAATATTATTTCATTAACTGTTTGTTTTTATAAAAGTCGTTTTAAAAAATAATTTATTTTTTAACATTTTATTTAAACCATCTATTGTTTTTAAAATTGTTCATTTTTAAACCGTTTGTTCTATAAAACCGTTCTTTTTAAAGTCGTTAATAAACATTTCATTTTATAACATTTTTTTAAAAAATTGTTTGTCTCTTAAACATTTTTAAACAACTCACTCTTTTAAGTCGTTCATTTTTAAAATTTTACAAAACGACGTGTATAAAAAACAAAATAAATGTAAGATTTGAAAAAAAAAAAGATGAAACATTCTAATAAAAAGTTTGCAAAAGATCGTTCATTTTTCAAACTTTTTTAAAATGTTTTTTTTTTCAAATCTTCTATTTTTTTGGACCGTTTGTTTATTCAAAATTTGTTATTTTTTTAACCTTTCGTTTATTAAATTTGTGCGTTTTTTTTAATCTTACACTTGTTAACTTGTTCTTTTTAAGGTTTTGTTTTTTATAAACGTCGTTTTTTTAAATCTTCGTTTAAAATTGATAGTTTTAAATTCCTTGGATTAATCGTTCATTTTCTAAAGTTCCTTTTCCCTACTAGCTATAAGTAAACAGAATACAAAGTTTCAAAAATGAACGATTTCAAAAACGGTTCTAGAAGGAACGATTTAGAAAGAAACGCTTTTAAAAATCAACGACTTAAAAAACGAATTGTTTAAAAGGTTTAAAAATGATTTTAAAAAGAATGAAATAAAATGAATTGTTTAAAAAAACATTAAAAGACAAACAACTTTAAGAAGAACGATTTTAATAAACAAGCAGTTAAAAAAATGAATAGCTTTAAAAACGATAGACGGTTATAAAAAAGTTAAAAACAAATGATTTTAAAAGGACGTTTATAAAAAACAAACGCTTAATGAAGATACATATTTATTTGTATATATATATATATATATATATAACATATTTTGTTGAATAATAATCGTGAAAATAATGAAATAATGAAAAAACTTGAGTAATTGCATTAATAATCTTTTAAATATTAAAAAAAAAACTTTGTAATTATCAAAAACAACCCCTGAGATAAATAATTACCTAATTACTCTTACACTTAACTGCAAAAAAGTAACAAAGTTAGTGTTAGGGGCCAAAATCGTTATAAAATGCAAACTCGAGTTTTAATATGTTAAAAAATTCTTTTTTGGGCTGAAATGGTTAAAATGCCTAAACCATAGGGGTCAAAATATTAATTTACTCTTTAAGCTAATATATCTTAATTTTATTATGTGATTCTTAAACCGTTTCGACCTTTGAACCAGTAAGGCGGCCGGTTCGTCGTCCGATACGGTTACAAAAATATTGGGTATGAGACCATGTTGAGGTGAGTGGAGGAGTTACCCCCACACTAGATAGCGTTACAAACTAAAAGAGTATATAGTCTTATGTAAACAATTATTTTAAGCATCTATAACTAATTTTAACATCTAGAATTAGAATCATATTTATGCTACAAAGTTGCTTTATTAACATAGATTTGAACGAAATTTCCCAAATTTCTTTTACATTTATGAACAAGACACCCAAGTTGAATAGTCAAACCCATCTTTGCATCCTCAATACTTTTTAATCCCCTATATATGCTGATCGATATCAGTAGGAAAGCAACAACAACAAACACAAAAATAGCAAATACACAGCTCGGTAATTACGTATAGATATGGAAGGTGGCAGTTCTTCTAAGGGAAAAAGCATGCATTATGATGATAGGAAGGACAGCGAAGAGGTCCGATACCGTGGCGTCAGGAAGCGACCATGGGGTAAGTACGCAGCCGAGATACGTGATCCGAACAAAAACGGGCAGAGGACATGGCTCGGAACATTTGATACTGCTGAAGAAGCAGCTCGTGCTTATGATAAAGCCGCTTTCAACCTTCGCAGTCATCTTGCTACCCTCAATTTTCCTAATGAGTACTTATCGAAACTACCTGAACCTCCTTCTTACAAGACGTCTGCAAGGTCACATTCAACTGCTGCTTCCGGAGGTTCATCTGTCGGAAGAGAGAAAAATGTGATCGTATTTGAGTACCTCGACGATCGTCTTTTACAGGATCTTCTTTATCAAACATCACAGGAGAAGAAAAACTAACCTCTGGTTTTTGCTCATGTTTTCTGAATCAAACAGAATAACCTCTAAGAGTATCTATATATACAGTTGCAAGAAAGTGCAATCATTACCACTCTTATTAACAAACAATTTTCCTTTGAACTATCTGTTAAACATTTTATATGTGTTTCACGTTAATAACTTTGATAAGATGATACGAATAAACTTAATTGAATATATATACTTATTCTTATAAAGTGGATTATATGTGTTTCACGTTAATAACTTTGATAAGATGATACGAATAAACTTAATCGAATATATATACTTATTCTTATAAAGTGGATTATTAGTTTAAGATGTTAAAATATTATGGTGGATAATAATCTTGATTATCACATGTCCACAAGCCGGTTATTGTCTTGTTGTCAATGCGATGGTTTACAAATTACAAAGGTGATTTGTCGAATACCCAACCCACGGATGACGTTTGATGGATCTTCGGTGACGTCAAGAGCTCTTATCCTTGCTTGCTACAAAACAACAAACCGTTAGCCTCGTCACGGGGGACCCCGGGAGGGGGATCCGTGACCAAGCTCCGGCGTGAGAGTAAGTAAACTTGCCGGAAATGGGAGGAGCTTCTTCCGGTGAGTATGATCACCGGGAGGTTTCCTCTTTGGTGTGAATCTTATTTTGTGTATGTGTAGATAATAAATATGAGGGAATATTGGTCGGGGATTAATGTGTGTAGTAAATGAGGATATATTAAATGAGCGAGAGCTGGAGATGATGATACCTGCCGTTCCTCTTGTATGCCTTCTCTTATATAATGCCCAGCCCTTATCTCATTAGATATTTCCCACATGTGATCTAACGGTTTCTGGAGGTTCTCGGGGAGTGCAGACACGTGTCTGGCTCTTATCGGCGAGATGTTTCCCCTCATTAATGTTCCAACCGGAGAAGTACGAGATTTCAGACATGATCCCATTCTTATCAAACATTAAATGAAGTCTGCTGCTTTTACTTAGCTGTTTTCCCGCCTATTTCCAAAATGGAGAAACCTTAGTGGACAAGGTTATCATGCTTGATGGGCTTTTTAAACAGTTGGGCTTCTAGATAAAAAGGGCCAAAGTGGGTTAAGTGGGTTTACCCACTTGCCCGTCGTCAAGTCATCTTTAGTCCCTGGTTCTGAGACCCGAGGCTCATGATCCAGGGCTGAGCCATAACTGCTTTGAGAATGGTTTTTTTTTTTTCTAGTGGGTCCTTCTGGGATCGGTTGTAATGAACCATCTCCACTAATGATTACGTCGCCGGTTTCATTATAGCGGGAGTTAGTCCCGAGGCAACACGTGTCCCCTATTTTGAATTTTGAAGAGACAACCGATGCGACGGTTACCTGCACATCAGTCGTATCTCTTTAAATACCCATTCCTCTTTTCCGATTCCTTACTCCAACATCTTTGAATCCCTTTTTTCTTTCTCCGTGATACTTCTTCTTCTCCGATCATGAGTCGTGGCGGACGCTCATCCATAAGGTCTGTGTTGACTGCAAAAAACTTGAAATCCTTTGTTAAAACATATAACATCCCTGAGCGGTTCTCTCCTTCGTTGCCGGGACCTGACGATTCAGCGGAATGCACACCGGAAAGAATCCCAATCTATACCCTGGCCTTCTCTTCCTGTGGGGTACGGTACCCCCTTTCCGCATTTAAGATTTCTTTGCTTCGTCATTTCGGTGTGCACTTCTCACAGATTCACCCCTTGGGATTTATGAGGGTAGTTCATTTCGAACTGTCCTGTGCCGCTATCTCCGGGGAACCCTCTGTCCCTCTATTCTGTATGTTTTACCGGCTGATTTCGGACGGAGATTGGTTTACCTTTGCAAAACGGCCGAACGGTGTTTCGAGACCTTGTTACAGTTTTATGCCAACCTCTACCTACCCAAAAGACTGGAAGTGTAGATTCATATTTGTATCTGCGGCTATGTTTCCGGAGTCCTCTGTTCCAAAGGATCTTGATGCCGCTATTGAGGACACCATTCCCACCCTTTCTGCAGCCGAGACTGTTCAGTGGAAGAAGATGTGTGATAACTCAACAAGGGCGTTTACTTTCTCTGAGGGAATGCTTGCTATGGGGGGGCTGAGTCCCTCTTATCCTGTCCGTCCGAGGGCTTTTTTCAGCAAGAAAGGTATTTCTTTGTTCTTGGTTTGCCTTTTGCATTTATTCTTTCATTATTCTTTTGGAGATTCCGTAGTCATCTTTTGTGTCTTCTTTTTGTATAGAGATAACTCTGTGGAGACTTCTTCAGGGTGATTCCAAGGATGTAAAGTATGTGGTTGATGATGAGGTTGATCCCCGGTTGAATGTGGAAGCGCAGGTTATGAGGGGGTCCGTCCAGGCAGGGGGTTCTGTTACCCTAGGTGGTGTTGAGGGGGACTCTTCTGGTGAGGAGGAGAGTTCTCCCGACCTTCCTCCCGTTCATCCTTCTGGTCTGAGTGACGATGAAGAAGTGGAGATACAGCTGGTTCGTAAAAGGAAGTCTGCTAGCCCCCAACTGGATCCTGTACCTCGTAGCATCCGTCAGAGGCTTCGTAGTGCCAGTGGTCAGAAGCTTCCTCCTCCCTCTAGAGCCGCTTCTGATCTTCCTCTTGCTGGGGTCAAGGGTTCCTTGTCTAAGCATTTGAAGTCCTCAAGCTTAGTGAGTGCCCCGCTACTGGTAGGTTATCCCTTTTCTTCTTCTTTCTTTCCATGTCATTTCTGATTTATCCCCTTTTTTTTTTGTTTTAGGGGAGTTCCCGGGAGCCTATAGAAATTCAGACTGGTCCTTCTCCTCCCCGTATTCGGGACAAAACTTCTGAAGTGGGAGTGGCTCGTTTTTCCTCAGCCTTCGACCTTTCTCCCCCACATGCTACTGGGACTAGCAAGCCTGCTGCTCTTGAAGGCCCTGTTCATCGATCCCCTCTTTCCCCTTTGTTTGCCGATGCCCTCCCCTTTACTTACGTCCCTAAGTGGAAGATAACCGATTCTTCCGTTATAGGGACTCCTGAAGCTGCCAGGGACTCCTGAAGCTGCCAGGGACTTCCTGAGCCATGCTGTCCCTCCCTCTCATAAGTTTGTA
>JARYGA010060601.1:49989-85862 GCA_030545235.1 Helianthus tuberosus
GACTTGGATGGACGAAATGGATACGGTTGTGGATATTAGTGGTTGTGATAATAGGGACATTGTGAAATTCGTGTCTCAGTCTTTTAAGGGGGAAGCATTAGCTTGGTGGAGATCTTTGATCCAAGCTACGGGGAAAGTCCCGTTGTACAATATGACCTGGGAACAGTTCATGGCACTAATCAAGGAAAATTTATGCCCTCAACATGAGGTTGAGAAAATTGAATCTGACTTCTTGTCGCTGGTCATGAGAAACCTAGACTGTCAGGCCTACCTTACCAGTTTCAACACTTTGTCAAGGTTGGTTCCATATTTGGTAACTCCGGAACCTAAACGTATAGCTCGATTCATTGGGGGTTTGGCCCCGGAAATCAAAGCAAGTGTGAAGGCCTCCAGACCAACTACTTTTTGGTCTGTAGCGGACATATCGTTGTCCCTTACCTTGGATGCGGTCAGGCTAAAATCGCAGAGGAACACCGATACCGAAAAGAGGAAGCGTGAGGATGACAACTCACGACGTTCAGACAAGAAGCAAAAGGGAAACAATGACCACCGGAAGGGGTCAGGATTTAGGAAGGATGGTCAGCAGTCGGGTGAAAAACCCAAATGCAAAATCTGCAAAAGACAGCACTTCGGAAAGTGCAGGTATGAATCAAACTCGAATTCACAATCGAAATCTTTTGCATGTGGGTTGTGCAAGTCCAAGGAACACAAAACCTTGGATTGCAAAAAGATGAAGGATGCGACCTGCTACGGTTGCAATGAAAAGGGGCACATCAAGACCAATTGCCCAAAATACGCCAAGAAGCCCGAAGAGACTAAGAAGACCAATGCTAGGGTCTTCAGGATGGATGCTAAGGAAGCCGTCAAGGACGACAATGTGATAACAGGTACCTTTCTCGTAAATGATGTTTATGCGAGAGTGTTATTTGATTCAGGCGCTGATAAGTCGTTCGTAGACAATAAGTTTTGTGAATTGATGAAATTACCTGTTAAGACTTTAAGTGTGAAGTATGAGGTGGAACTAGCAGATGGCACTTTAGAAACCGCTTCAACCTTATTAGATGGATGTTTTATATCCATTAAGAACCACTTTTTTCCTTTGTCCCTACTTCCTTTAAAACTAGCCGGTTTTGACATAGTTTTGGGTATGGACTGGTTATCTCATAACCAGACCCAGATTATTTGCAATAAGAAGCAAGTGATGATCAAGACTCCGTCTGGTGAATCACTTACTATCCAGGGAGATACCCAGTATGGGCTACCCGATAAAATGTCTATGCTCAAAGACTCTAAGTGTTTGAAGAAGGGTTGTGTCATCTACATGGCACAAGTGATTATTGATGAGCCGAAGCCCAAGATTGGGGATATCCCCGTCATTTCTGAATACCCCAAAGTTTTTCCAGAAGAACTACCTGGTTTGCCACCAGATAGGCAAGTAGAATTCAGAATTGATATTATTCCTGGATCAGCACCAGTAGCAAGGGCGCCTTATAGGTTGGCACCAACAGAGATGAAGGAACTAAGAACGCAGTTAGATGATTTGCTAGCCAAAGGTTTCATCAAACCTAGTTCGTCTCCTTGGGGAGCACCAGTTTTATTTGTCAAAAAGAAGGATGGATCGATGCGTCTGTGCATCGACTACCATGAGCTTAATAAGGTCACCATCAAGAATAGGTATCCTTTGCCCAGAATCGACGATCTGTTCGATCAGCTTCAAGGGGCAAGTTTCTTCTCGAAGATTGACTTGAGGTCAGGCTACCATCAATTGAAGGTTAGAGATGAAGACGTGCACAAAACAGCATTTAGGACTCGTTATGGTCATTACGAGTTCCTAGTGATGCCTTTTGGGCTCACTAATGCACCTGCCGCGTTCATGGATCTCATGAATCGCGTTTGCAAGCCGCACTTAGATAAATTCGTCATCGTTTTCATCGATGATATCCTCATCTACTCGAAGAACCAAGCTGACCATGAGAAGCATCTTCACTGCATTTTGGAACTACTTTATAAAGAAAAGCTCTATGCCAAGTTCTCGAAGTGTGAATTTTGGCTTCGAGAAGTCCAATTTCTTGGACATGTTGTTAGTGAGCGTGGTATCCAAGTCGATCCCGCTAAAGTTGAAGCTGTCATGAATTGGCATGAGCCAAAGACGCCTACAGAAATTCGTAGCTTCCTAGGTTTGGCAGGATACTATAGGCGATTCATTGAAAACTTCTCAAGGATTGCTGCACCCCTGACTTCGCTGACACGTAAGAAGATTAAGTTTGACTGGGGTCCTAAGCAGCAGGAATCCTTTGATATTTTGAAACAAAAGTTGAGCAATGCTCCGGTACTGACACTGCCTGATGGAATAAAGGAGTTTGTAGTTTATTGTGATGCATCACACACTGGGATGGGATGTGTGCTTATGCAGAAAGGCAAAGTCATTGCTTATGCTTCACGCCAGTTACCCATGACTTGGAATTGGGTGTCGTTGTATTCGCACAAAAACTGTGGAGGCACTACTTATATGGAATCAAATGTGTGATCTATTCTGATCACAAGAGCCTTCAACATCTGTTCAATCAGAAGGACTTGAACATGAGGCAACGCCGTTGGATGGAAACTCTGAATGATTACGATTGTGAAATAAGATACCATCCTGGCAAGGCGAATGTAGTCGCTGATGCCTTGAGTCAGAAGGAGAAGGTGAAACCCATCCGAATCAATGCCAAGCGCATGGAAATAAAGAACAATTTGATTGAAAGGTTGTTAGCTGCACAAAAGAAAGCTGTGTTGGAAGCTAACTATCCTAACGAAAAGCTAGGTGTAACTGAGGAGCAGTTAATACTTAGCAAGGACGGAATACTAAGATTGAATGGACGAATATGGGTTCCAATTTATGGAGGACTTAGAGATGTTATCCTCCAGGAAGCCCATAGTTCCAAATACTCCGTTCATCCTGGAGCAGATAAGATGTACCAGGATCTAAAGGCAAATTATTGGTGGATAGGCTTGAAGAAGTCTGTAGCCACACATGTAGCTAAATGCTTGACATGTGCGCAAGTCAAAGCCGAGCATCAGAAACCGTCAGGTTTGCTACAACAGCCTGAACTTCCTACGTGGAAGTGGGAAATGGTGACGATGGATTTTATTACCAAGTTACCTAAGATCAGGAAAGAAAATGATACGATATGGGTTATAGTTGACAGACTGACTAAGTCAGCTCATTTCCTACCCATCAAGGAGACCTATAGCTCCGACATGTTAGCCCAGTTATACGTGGATAAGATTGTAGCCTTACATGGCATACCTGTGGCTATTATCTCTGATAGAGATACTAGGTACACGTCACATTTTTGGAAGAGTTTCCAACAATCTTTGGGCACACGTTTGAATTTTAGTACGGCTTATCATCCTCATACTGACGGTCAGAGTGAGCGTACTATTCAAACGTTGGAAGACATGCTACGTGCATGTGCGATCGATTTGGGTGGTAGTTAGGATAAGAACCTACTGTAACACCCCTTGTTTTAACGAGTGAAAGTCAAAGTCAATGTCAAAGTCAACGACCGATTTCGCGCGACGTGACTAGTAGAATTGTTTCTATTATATTTAGATTATGTGGAGTAAATGTTGTACATCACAATAATCGAATCATGCTAACCATATTTCAATCGACCCAAGACTGTGAATGATAGGAAGTAACAATGCGATAAAGTTAATCAAGCTATGCTAACCAAATCGACATCGAACCGTAACTCGAACTGTACATGTTACTTGTTAGTTATATGTGTGTGTGTGCCTTACGTGTTACCTGTGCATGTTTATTTTATGTTATGTGGGATAATCAAGCGAACTCAATCGAACTCGAAGTCGAACTCGAATGTAAACGAACCCGAACCCGAATTCCGAGTCGAACCCTATAAGAAGTAGTTGGGACTGAAAGTAATTTGACTAGGAAACCCTATCGAATCGCTCGCAAATCGAAACCCAAGCAACATCGCGCCGAACCCACCAAAGCAGGCGGCATCCGCACGGATGGCCAATCCGCACGGATTGCCAATCCGCACGGATGACCAGTCCGCGCGGATAGCCTACCCGGGTGCGTGCCCTGCGGACGACTCACCCTTTCCCTTTTTGGCATCCTATAAATACACGGGTCACTCTCCACTTTTTCCACTTTTGGCAAGTGACGTCCGAACCACACGCATTCTTCACCTTTTCTCAGATTTCTCACAATCCAGGTAAGATCTTGCACTAATTCTTGTACATCCTTGATCACTACACAATTCTACACATTTCCATCTTTCAAATCTTCACTTTTCACCATGAAATCATCCGGATTTGGGGTATTCTCGGGTGACGTCATCATGAAGTTCATGAGAACTTCAAGCTTGACCTCATTCCACCAAGAATATCTCAGATCTAAACGATTTCTACAAGTTTTTACAATAACTTCACCTAGATCGGAACATTTCTAAGGATGAAAGAGTTGAAAGAAATAAACCTAAGTTCTTCCCTTCTTTTACCCTTAAAACCGGTACGAATCCGATCAGTTCTAGTGTTCTACTCGTTAATAGTGACACACTAGTCCTAGATCTGACTTCTACCCATAGACAACTGATTTCGGGGTTAACCGGAATGACCGTTCTGAGTCGCCGACAGGCCGAGTAGGGTGGTTCCTGACCGGTCTGGTCACGCGGGTGAGGACACCGTTCCAAGTGGTTGCCATGTGATCGGAACGTCTCGATAAACGACAACAGAAACCAAGAGTAGACGAACGGAACAACCAGACCAGTTGTCCGCACGGACAGGCTGTGCGCACGGACAGGCTGTGCGCACGGATTACCATCCGCACGCATAGGTCATCCGGATGAGTTGTCACTCGGACGAGCTACCCTTGGGACCCTCTTTCCAAACAAGGTTTGAATATCGACGAATGAGCAATCCGGACGGACGACCTCTGAATGGATTACTCTTCGGATCATGAGATACTAAGGCCTTAAAATGAAATCAAACAATGTTCATCCGCACGGCCAAGCCGTACGCACGGACAGGCTATCCGGACGGATTGTCTCTGCCCGCGCGCACGGGCTGTCCGCACGGACTACCATACGCACGGACTACCGTCCGCGCGATCGGCTTGAAAGGTAGAAACACTTATGTGATTTCTAAATGCTACAACGAAAACTCCAAAGCACAAGCCATCATACACAAACACATCTTAGGAAGAAACAATCCACTTGAACGTTTATCCACACAAACAACTTGTCCGTACGGATAAGTCATCCGCACGCACAACTGATCCGCACGGATCGCCACCCGCACGGACAGTCACACGCACGGATAGCTTATCCGGATGGATCACCATCCGCACGCATCACCATCCGCACGGATAGGTCATGCGCACGGATGACTTCTACTCACGGATAACTGATCCGCACGATCAGTCATCCTACCCACTCTCACTTGTACTGTTTTACGCGCCACTTATCGTTACGTTATCGAATCTATTCAGGCTAACCGTACTCGCTGTAAAGCGCTCCCTTCAATCCACAATCGCTGTGAGTATACTCGAACCCTTTTTGCTTTAGCACTTTTGGGTGTTACATACGTTACAACTATTCAAACTACAACTATCACACTACTTAAGCTATTTTCACGCTAAACCAATAATGCATGTTATACGTGGCTTATGAATGCTTGTTGTTATGTTTACACATGGAATGTTGTCTACCTGCCTTAGCAACGATAGTACTATAGTTTGGACTCAGCACCCGTTCATATGGGGGTTGTTAAGGATCTTTTACTTGCATGGATTACAGTGGTAATCGTGTATTGCGAACTGCCCCGGGCAGTCAACCCGCAGTCATTGGTATCGATGGATCTATGTCGATAACTAACGTGCTTCATTTCACTATGTGTACGTGCTGGTTATGTGTAAACGAATTCAAACTCTGTATGCTAGTATCAAACTTGTATGCTCACCTTTACATTTTATGTATTGACATTATTTTAACGTATGTGACAGGTGCCTAGGTTGTTTATATGCTTCTCGGGCTGTGATGAAATTGAAGCTAGGAACTTGAGTCCTAGAAACCAACGAATAACTTGTTATGTTTAAATCTGAGTTGTCGGAACAGAATATTTGTTTAGTTTTTGTCTGTAATAACTTGTTTTGCTATTTGAGACATGGTATGGGACATGTTAACTTAAATTGAATGGTAATGATAGTTGTTATGGAAACTTCTGGACAATCTGTTTCGCTTAGTGCCGCGCCCCGATGATTCCGCCATAGGTTGGGGTGTGACACCTACCATTAATCAAATTCTCCTACAATAATAGCTACCATACCAGCATTAAGGCTGCGCCTTTTGAGGCATTATACGGTAGAAAGTGTAGATCGCCTATTTGCTGGGCGGAAGTTGGAGATGTCCAGTTATCAGGACCAGAGATCGTGTTCGAAACGACGGACAAGATTTTCCAGATTCGTGACCGTCTCAAAGCTGCCCGGGATAGGCAGAAGAGTTATGCTGATCCCAAGCGTAAGGATTTTCACTTTGAAGTAGGTGACAAAGTCCTACTTAAAGTATCACCCTGGAAAGGAGTGATGCGATTTGGTAAGAAAGGCAAGTTAAGCCCGAGATACATAGGACCTTTCGAGGTTATCGAACGTGTCGGGTCAGTTGCCTATAAGTTAAACTTACCAGAAGAGCTCAATAGTATACACAATGTGTTCCACATCTGCAACCTGAAGAAGTGTTTCGCTGACGAATCACTGGTTATACCACATACGGATGTGCATATAGATGAGAGCTTAAAATTTGTGGAAAAACCATTGTCGATCGAGGATCGACAGGTTAAGAAGCTTCGAAGGAAGCATGTACCAATTGTAAAGGTCAAATGGGATGCCCGTAGAGGTCCCGAGTATACGTGGGAGGTTGAATCCACGATGAAAGAAAAGTACCCTTATCTGTTTCAGTAAATCTCAAGGTCGAGATTTCTTTTAAGGGGGTGAGGATGTAACACCTCGAAAATTTACGTCCTATAATGTGTTGACACGTGTCATAACTTTTGAACGTGTGAAAGAATACTTTCGAGGGACTAAAGTTGACAAACAATGAAACTATCTAAAGATAAGGGTTCAAATTGTCAACAATGAATAAATATACTTTACAATAACCCTACATGATGTTAATAACCTTAAACGAAAGGATCATGGATCATACGAAACGAATTGTGAAAGAAAGTGAGAGATTACAAACTACAGGGGTTAAATGTGTCAACATGTTAAGATATACCTCTGAGTGACCTTTTAGCAAACCCGAAGCCTTGTAACGATTAATTATGCTCACTAGATTGCACCATAAAAATATCACCAAGTTTCGTTATCGTATGAGAAAGTTATGATGAAATTCGTGTGCGAGGGGTTAGAAACGTCAACGTTGAAATTTAGGGTTTTTCGGGTAAACCCGAAGTGGCCGAGGACTTCACAAAGTGGGTATAAGTTTTAAAGCCCCCATATGTCAATACTAAAGCCTCAAAATGCAAGAAACAATGAGAAAGCGATGTTTCGGGGGACTAGGGACCAAAAATGCAAAATTGACAAGCCTGATGAAGGCTTGCGCACCGCAACAAATATTTGTTACGGTGCGCAAGCAGTGCCCAGCGACAGAAAAACCCACAGGTGGCTGTTTTGGGCTGTTAACCGACTTTAATTGCAAGTTTTCGATTCTATGGGCTTCCTAAAGTGGTTTATAGGTTGTAGATGACACATGTATTCATCCTTGATCAATTGTAGACTCATTTGTCAACAATCAAAGGAGTTTGGATCAATTTATAAAGATCCTAATGTTGACAACTTTGAACATTCATTCCATACTTCATCTCTGAGCATTTCTGGAACTGAAGACCATCTTCCAAGCTTTCCAAATCGTTCATAAGACTTGTGTAAGTATGTTTAACCCTTCTAAATTAAGTTATGCTTAGTTTATAGCCTAGAAATCAAACCGTCGTAACTACGGTTTGACTTAACGTTAAAACACAAACGGTCCAGGGTTTGTCGAATCGAAAGTTGTTATAAGTTGGTAATCATGTGGGCTTTAAACCCTTAAAAGGGCACCCACTGATTCCAATCCTAACTAGGTCGATTCTCGAGTCAATGGTAATTAGAAAAAGTCAACAGAATTGTTAATTTCGATTTAACGCATGATTAACGATGTAAAAGGCGTATCACCTATTTTATCATTCTTAGAACCTGATGATAAGTATAAAAACTTGTCTACGCTTGTTTGATTCGACAACTTTCTGTTTTGAACCGATTCGGAACCGAAAGACGCAAAAGTTTGACTTTTGCTTTGACTTTAGTTCTGACCCGGTTTTGATAGGTTTAGACATGCCTTAAAGTTCCATTAGGACCTAGTTACATGTGTGTATAACCCTCTGCGTTTATACCACATAAATCCTTAATTGTCCAACGTTTCCGTTAATCGCCTAAATATTGACCGTAATGCCCTTATAACCATAAAACATGAATTTTGGAAATATGAAAGTAAAATAATCTTAGTTACTGATTATTAAACATGTCTGTAAATTTTTACATCAGTTGGACATATAGATTAGGAGTTATGCTCAATGACGTAATTAGAACGATCCTTAGTGATTAAATGGCGTCATTAGCAAAAAGCCTATCTAAACCCAATTTTTGACACCAAACCTTTTACCCACTGATGTAATATAATATTTTGGGATTTTTGAAGATTTTTAATTATTTTTAAACTGATCATAAGCTACGATTAGTGCCTTGATTCGGTAAACACCGAATATACCCTTTTCGGCCATAAAATGAGTTTTACAAATCCTTTTGATGCCAATCCAATTGCTACTGATTTTAAATATTAAATGGAGTGTTTTGAACCTGTTTAACTGATCAGGAAACTCAGAATCCTATTTTAACCCGTACGTCGCTTAAAACGGCTTTATACGCGTATTATACGCATAGTTAGGGTTTTAAAACTATTTTGGCATATAAGACTTATAACCAAATGTTATAACTTGTTAAAATAAACCATTTTACTGATTTAATCAGACCCGGATCACAGAAGATAAATTAATTCTTTTTATAATCTTTAAAATGACCAAAATACCCCTACGGGGCTTAATATGAGATTAAACTCGTTTTGGGCATAACGGAAGGTATCCTACTGATATCACAACATATTTAAGGCATGTTAACTTAGGAAACCTGTTTAGGACTCTTATGGTTACCCGTTACGCTTCATACGCGTTCGGTTCAGTTTATGTAACTAGTTTACATAAATTAGCCGAAACGGGTCAAACCTTATCGGTTTCATCTCAAAATCCAGAATGTGTATAATATACCCATATTAAGAAAGTCTTCAAACTTGTAGGGTCTAAATCACATTCTAGCCGGTCTTCGCTTAATCGTGCGTACGAACCGTATCTTTAAAACTAACCGGTCTAAGCTTAAGCTTAACTAAAGACCCGTTAGGATTCTAATAGGTTATTATAAACCTTCGTCCAGATTAGGAGAACCAGTAAAAGATACTTGCACTCGCTGATTTTGATTTATACTTGCTCAGGTAAATACTTTTAACTTATTTCCCTATACGGGCTTGGGGTACGGTATATAAAATACCGCTTGGTCGGACATTGAATCTTTAATTGTATGATGGTTAAAGTATTGAGATGTTTCGTTTAAATTGTTTTGTTTGCTTAAAGCCTTTGGGGGTTAATGACCGTGTCCCGGATATCCCTGACATCATTTTACGAAATGGCCACGACCTTAGCACTCAGGTGTAGGCGTACACCTGTCAGTGTCTCATTTAAATAAAGTGGTGTGTCTATTGATCTTTAACCCGGCTTGATCCGGGCTACTGAACGCATAAGGAACATGTAAATCCTTTACAAGTTTATATATTTAAATAAGCATCCCAAGTTATAAAATATTATTTGTGCCTTGTGCCTTAAATGCATTTTCTTAAACTCTTTTCAAAATGAGTCGGTTGATTGTATTTACCAGTGTAAACTGACGTATTTTTCTTAAAAAGGTTAAGTGCAGGTACTACGCGTAATAGGCTGGCTTTTCTCCTAGCATCCACAATAAGTCTCGCAAGCTTGGATGTCATAGACTGTTGAACACTGTTTCCTTTTTATTTTGATCTACCTGTGGATTTATATTCAACTACTTGTGATACTTAATATTACATTATCGTTTGGTTGAAATGAATCTATACTTTGCTTCCGCTGTGCATTTAAATATTGTGTTGTTTGACTATTATGTTGCCAACCACGTCACGATACTCCCCTACCGGGCCCACCGGTAACACGTGGAAATCCGGGGTGTGACACGTTAACACAAAAAGGCTGATCGTGATCAAAGTTAACGGAAGGCATAGAGATCTGAACACTGTTTACTTCATTCATAGAATGCGATAATGATCCAGCTTCGTCGTTACTTGCAGAATCCATGAAGACAAAAAGCTATGTTGATCTTAAATAAAGAGCAAAAGATATGTTGATCGAAGATTTTCAGAAAATTATCGAATCGGTACCAGATCTGGATCGTATTAAAGAATCAAATCACAATCCAGAACGAACGTATTGAAGATCTTTGATTTCTCGACTCGGTAGAGATTTCTCGTTGTTCTCAGATCTTAATGTAAATAGGATCTGAATATAAATAAAATCTTTATATATGATGTGTTTTATAACTTTTCAGAAATACCGAAAATGCCCCTCCGCGTTTTTTATCTCTTTTCTCAGATGTGTGGCTGAGATTTGTTCTCAAGTTTCTCAATTAACCTACTACTTCTCACATGATCCTTATCCTACGGGCGATTATTGAAGTTGACGTTACTAACTTTTGTGAATGTTTTAATTGAAGGACACTCGCGTTTGAAGACGACGAGAGTCAAACGAATTATGGATATGATGATGGAACGGTCCGAAGTATGACAAGAGCAGCATGCTCACCGAGGACTAAATCGCATAACTACCGCGAACAAGGTTAATGGCAAGGAACGCCCGTCGGGGCAAACATTACCAGGTGCACATTTTAAATAACCGCACAAATAGTAATATGCAACAAATAAGTAGAAATTGAAAGTTGCATATGTAGATTAAAAACTTGGAAAAACCCGAATAGAAAATGTATTCGGGATATTGTTTCCAAGAGAAACAAATAGAGGCGTTACTTACATAGGGCGTGATGTGAAAACTATAAAAAGGTCATGTGTGTCATGTGTTAATCGCTTACTCTGGCCAAGTAAGTCGTGGCATATGATACCATGAACTTCTTATGGCGGACACGTTTACATCCGATGTAGTAAGGGCGGGGTGAATGGGACTAACTTAAAAGTACCCAAATGAATCAAATGAGCAAAATATTTGATAATAATGTAAACGCACAGCCGGGTGACGGAAGCGTATTACATTAGGATGATGAGCCCGAGTGAAGGGACAAAGATAAATGTAAAAGGATTAAGGTATGCAATTGGGAGGGGTGTGCTTACACTCGAACCCGGAGAATGCAAATATGACTCTTAACGGGCCGATTTTGTAAAACGCCAAATTTGAGAACAAAGTAGGAATATAAAAGCGAAACGAAGTCATAATGCATACCGTAAGGGTTGCAATAATAACGACTTCGGTAAAACACCCGGTTGGTGGGTAAGAATTTAAACGCATGCGTAGACTGAGAAACAGGAACGCGAAATAGAAAGTCAAAAGACTCGGAATATGAGTCATGACTAAAAGATGACAAGAATTTTCGCAAACATAAATTTTGGTAATTACGTTCAACCATTTCAAAGTTGGACGGGTCAAGTAAAGAATGAAGTTTGACATTCATGAGTGATGAAAATTCACCCAAAAAGAGTCAAACGAGTCAATTAAGGAATAACGCTTGATAAAATAGGAAAACGCAAACCGGTGAAACTGGAAAGCTAAAAACAATAAGATAGAAGGACCCGGGTAATGGGTTGTAAAGGAGTATAAGTATGAACCGGGTAACGGTAAGTTTAGGACAAACTGACGCGTAAATAACGTCAGAAGTCATAAAGTCGGAGGATTAGTCCGGAAGTAAACAAATGAAGCCTTAGACTACGGTCAATGTCAATTGAAGTTCAAGAGCGAAAATAAACGATTCCAAACATAATAAGAGATGCCTTGAAGCTATATATGTATATATACAATTGAATATAGACAAGAATAAAAGATGATCTACGGGATCATCATAACCTACGGGATTAAACACAGTGTTAAGGTCTACGGGACCAAAAAGATCCTCGGGTCATAAAGAGAAGGAAACGAGTTGTTAATGTCTCACATTAAAAAGGTGAAAAATTTAAAGAAATAGCCTATGAGGCTAAGTGAAAGAACCTACGGGTCAATAGTGTAAAGCAAGGGAAATAGTTATGATTCCCCGCGTAAAATGAGAACGGAAAAGAATAAATTATTGGTTGTCAATTTCCTTAATATGAGTAATTGACATAGTTTAAAATTCAGTTTTAGTAAGAAACAACGTTTTAACAAATATGAATACTATAAGACGAAATTGGAAATAACAAATATCAAAGAGTATGGGACTTAACATCGATAGGTGCAAGACGATATATTCGAAGAAGTTGTATTTTCGAAAATGAAAGGTTGATATAAATTAAACATGACGTGACACGATCACGGTCAAGAAATGCAATGTGAAGTGGAATCACATTATCACCAAGCGAGCGGGAAAAAGCAACTGGACTAATAAGTCTAGTTAGTGAGACTGGTTAAGGTCATTTAAGTAAGTTGGTTGCTTGTAAGCGGTGGATTCGGTATAACTGAACTGAATAAATGAATTTGAAAACAAAAGAAATTGTTGCTAAAAGTGAAAGATTTCACTAAAGACCTTTAAACGGGTCAAAGTAACGGATTCATAAGGAAATTCGATAGTATATGAAAGCGATGGATATCGCTAAGTTAACTAAACTAGTGGAAATAACGAGATTACGTTATTTCGCAGTTACACTATGTCGTATGAGATATGTAGACAATTAGTAACCAAAAAGATGTTACCGTACTTTTCGGGTAATACTAACGATTGGTTAAAAAGTATAAGTAATGTTTAAAATATTTCTCGGATCGAATACATTGAGTTAAACTCAATGAATTATGTAAGAAAAGGTTTCGAGGACGAAACCTCTTTAAGGGGGGTAGACTTGTAACACCCCGAAAACGGGTTTAGTAATCAAACCTCATTAATAGTGATGGACGGGTAAAATGCCGTTAGTGGTAAAATTTAACCCGATAAATATTAGGATTTAAATAAATAAACCTAATATTAATAAAAAGGGGGAATAAATGCTTGAGAAAATAAAGTTACGAAAGGTCCGAATTAACGGGACTTAAAAATAAAACGGGTCGTAACTTCCCCGGACCTACCAAGTAACTAGGAATAATAACCTAGTTAAATAAATGCCTTAAAATAAAGAAGGAAACTTGGGTAATAACCCTTATTATAAGGTTACAAACTAGAGGGGCTAAAAGAGGAGGAATTAAAACTTGATTTTATTTAATTAAAACACTACACACACACTAGTGTGTGTGTGTGTGTGAAACCGATCAGGAGAAGAGCCAGGGGCTCAAACCCTAACTCATCTCAATCTCACCAAATTGAAGGGCAGAACTAGCTCAAATCAGATGCATGAACACGAATTCATGATCACCTAGTCATGGGGATTACAAGGTATGTCGAATTTTACGATTTGGTGATACTTTGAGATTATGATGAACAATCAAAAATCGAAATTCTGGAATGAATGTTGAATCTATGAGTGTTATTGTGATTATATCTTAGGTTAGAAACAAACCCTAGTAGAAAACTTGATGAATTGTTGCCAAAACTAGGGATTTGATAATTACCCTACTATGTGCTAAGTGGGTTTTGATTTTGTAGTGAAGATGATGATATGTTTATGCTAGAAATCATCATAGTTGATAGTAGAAACAAGGTACTTGAACAAATTAGGTGTTTGGGTACATAAATCATAATTGCTATGAAATGGGTTTAGTTGATTTGAAGAAATTAATGTTACATTGGTGTTTATAAACGCCATACTAACTCGTATGAATGAACTACTTGAACAAAATAGGGATTTTGTTAAGAGTTCATAATTGATTAGAAGTGAGTCTTGACACAAGAATTAAACTCGTGAATTATGATTGAGTTTAAAGAGAAAAATAGTCAAAGAATCATAAGGTGTGAAAGTCATGATTTGGGATGGCTAATCTAACAACCTTGTGAATAATGAATGATAGTTGGCGCTTTACGAGCTAGGTGGAAGCTTGATGAGTGAGCGGGTCAAACGAACCAAGTGAGAAGAAAGGCGTATTCGGGATGCGAGGTAAGTTAAAACTTACACCTTTTATTTGATATCTATTGATTTTATAGATTTTGAATAATCAAAAGTCACATTTTGACTTATGATGTTTCGACCCGACGTGCGAGGTTCGAAACAAAAGACAATAATGATAAACCATGTTGAATGGTTAAAAAGAGCTAATAAGGTTATTTAGTCATGTAATGACTAATAAATAACGAGTTTTGAGTGATTTTCCTTATAAGGTAAATCAATACAATTAATAAGGGTAAAACGGCAATGTAGTCAGTCGTTGACGATAACCGTTAGTTTTGAAGGACACTTTATGGCGTAAGATATAAAGGGGTCAAAATAATCAAGAAATAAATTTATAAGTAAATTGACCGTATGGTGCAAACCGGTACAAGTTATGTAGACGAGATGATAATAAATCCATCTCGCAAAAGTAAATGGTCATATAGACCAAACGGGTCAAAAGGTGAAAATATCACCCTTTGACAATATCGGCTAATGTTTTGTCGAGTTGCATGATTACAGGAATAAATATCGATTGAATGTTGTCATCGCTATCACTTAGCGGCTACTAAGGCAAGGTATCAAAACGGGTCAATATATTGATTCGAGCCAGGTATGTATAATTGGTCAAATCATCATTAGAACTTGAAGTTCAATGAGGGCTAAACAAGTTAAAATGGACATTGGGTTATCTTTTAAGTAAACTGAATGATTTAAGTTATTGTCATTGTGTTTTAAAAACATGATGGCTATTTAAACAAGATCCTAGTTTAAAAAGTGGAATTTTGGTCAATTACGACATGAAAAGTCCTTTGTTGTAAAGAAAGGGTTTAAGATGACCAAAACGCCCTCGTAAGCAAAATCGAGTAAATGAACCTTAAGAGTCGTTTAAAAACAAGTTATATGATCAAGCAAATACTTTGAATAAGTATAAAGAATGAAAAGGGTAAATCTTGGGTCAAATGACTCAATATGGGTCTTTGCCGTAAAATGATAGTCCGAGGGATAAAACTCGGAATATATGTATCTCCATATTAAATCCACCACAAATATAGTTGTGGTGGAAGACTACTTGGTAAGAAATGTGAAAATATAAAGTTAGATACACATGAAAGCGATTTTAGGCTCGAAAGTGCTTAAATACCCTTAACGGGTCCAAATAAGCATACGAGCGAAAACGGGTTTAAATTGTGTAATAAACCTATGATTAGAACCTAATATGGTAGGTAACATTAATTTGAAGAAGTGTATGTGATATAGGAATCAAACAAATACGTTTGTTTGATAAAATGCATAAACGGGTTAAAATTCGGTAAAAAGGTAACGAGTCAAAGGCTTAGAAGTCTCAAAATTTCTTATGTTGGATGTAGGATTTTAACTCCATAAGATGGAGGATTAAATTACGGACGCGTAGGAAAAAGAATCGGGTAAAACGTATCAATAACAAAGAAGTTATGGTCGTTTCCGTAAAAACTAGCATAGCTGAACTGAGCTGCAGCCTGCTGGAAACTGGTCTCCCCCGCGTGGCGCGAGGGAGCAACGTGGCGCCGTCGCGTGGCGCGACGGAGCCCTGTTTTGGCGAAAATTTTTTATTTTAATAAGTTTCACTTCCCGGACTCGTTTAAATACGTTCTAAGTTACGTATGACTAATCCAACTCATGTTTTATGAGTTTCAGGTATTATTTTAGCACCGGCGGACGATCAAGCACAACGAAGAACCGAACACGATCAAGAAATAAGCTTCCGCACTATGTATCGTTGTTTTGTTAAATGACGAACTCAAACCGTTTCGACCCGTACCGTTTCGAACCAAACCGTTTCGACACGTACCGTATCGAACCGAACCGTTTCGACGCGAACCGTTTCGAACCCGTACCGTATCGAACCGTACCGTTTCGACGCGAACCGTTTCGAACCGTACCGTTTTGACCCGTACCGTATCGAACCGAACCGTTTCGACGCGAACCGTTTCGACACGAACCGTTTCAACCCGTACCGTATCAAACCCGAACCGTTTCGACGCGAACCGTTTTGAGCCGAACCGTTTCGACACGAACCGATTCGACCCGTACCGTTTCGAACTCGAACCGTTTCGTGCCGAACCGTTTCGACGCGAAGCGTTTCGACCCGTACCGTTTCGACGCGAACCGTTTTGAACCGAACCGTTTCGATACGGTACGGGCTCGAAACGATTCGCGTCGAAACGGTTCGGTTCGATACGGTACGGGTCGAAACGATTCGGTTCGAAACGGTTCGCGTCGAAACGGTACGGGTCGAAACGCTTCGCGTCGAAACGGTTCGGGTTCGAAACGGTACGGGTCAAAACGGTTTGGTTCGAAACGGTTCGCGTCGAAACGGTACGGTTCAAAACGGTACTGGTCGAAACGCTTCGCGTCGAAACGGTTCGAGTCGAAAACATTTTTAGAATTTTTTTTGATTTTTTAGAATTTTTATGATTTTTTAGAATTTTTAGATTTTTTTAGAATTTTTATGATTTTTTAGAATTTTTTTGATTTTTAGATTTTTTTGAATTTTTTGGAATTTTTTGATTTTTTTCATTTTTTGGAATTGGATCAAAATGGCAACTGAAAACATTTTTTAAGGAAATCCCCAAAATACCCCTGTTACAAACTGGGTTTTAGAATGAAGTTAGACAAAATGATCAAAATGGCAACAAAATGTAAAAGTCAGGGACCCAGAAGCAAAAAAAAACTATTTGGACTAAAATGGCAAATTTGGACAAAACTCAGGGACTAAAATGACAATTTACTCTTCTGTAAATAAAGTTTAATGAAACCCGTATTTTCAATGTATTGAAATTCTAATTACCCGTTTATTTTCGTAAATTATATGAAAATCGTTAAATAATAATAAGGGTGTTACAGTTCGAAAGTCAAAGCGGTGGTCAAACCACTCGACTTACGAACCTAAATAAGCACCAAACTAGAAGTGACGAGTTAAACATGTCAAAACATGTTCAACTTAGTAAGACTGATTTGGTATCAAAACAAAGTGTTTTGATACCCGAAATTAGTTCCTTCGTAAAATGTACATATTTGTGCATTTTGACCGAAACTTTGACTCGTCACTTCGACTAGTCAACGTGGTAATCAGTAGGTATAATCGCAAGGGATTATAACCACCGTGATTACGATCACGTTTCAAAGTTCGATTGAAAACATATGATCTCTTTAACATATACTTCAATAAACTATACAATTATATTATACATGAGGATGGTTCAAATGAAAGCCACTTTTATTGTGAAAACTCGAAAACTAACTAAAAAAAGCCTAAAAAACACACCAAATTTTTTTTTTCAATTTTTTTTATAAAATATCGCAGATTTTTGTATATAAAAAAACTTTTTTTCAAAAAAAAAAAATTGTATTACCTACACATGTGTAGTATTACACATGTGCACTACAAAAAATAAATTTTTTTTGAATTTTTTTTATATACTAAAAGTAGCGAAAATTATTACGCAAAAAAAAATTGGTATGTTTTTTTGGCATTTTTAATTAGTTTTCGAGTTTTTACAATAACTAGTGGTTTTCATTTGAATCTTCCCCTATTATATTATACTATATACATATATTAAAAACATAAAGTAATGAATAGTGTTTTATTATTATAAATAACAGTAATATATAGTTTTTAAAATACTTTTATTATTTTATTATTATAAGATAATTATTTTCTTACTTTTTAAATTATATTATACATTTACCCTATATTAATCATTAAATTTGGTTTGTGAGGTAAAACTACTATTCAATTTTTTACAAACAATTAAGCTTGGTTTACAAGTTCATAATGCATTATTTTCTTGCTACATATTCAACTATACATCAAATCTTATACACATGTATTTCTTATATCCATGCTATTTCTTTTTTTTTTTTTTTTTTACTTTTAAACCATTTAGTTTCGTCATTTAGTTTTATTTTTCAACCCTTTTAGTTTTCACTCTAACCCCGATAATTTTCCACTTTCAACTTTGATCCTTTATACCTTTTATCTTTTACAAATTTGTCATTTTACATTTCGGTCTAAGTCTTGCGAGTAAATACGCAGCAACACGTGTGTGTGGTTCAACGTTTTTATGTCTATTTTTTGTGGTTTAACGGTACCGTCACAACTCGCGAGTGCTAAACCGACTTAGTTATTCTTTTTCATGTTTTAAGTTTTGATCTAATTTTTACGAGTTAACACACCTTCAACACTTTCGCTTTGACTTTTTTTTCGGTTTAACGGTCCAGCCGTAAAACACGAGTCCTTAATTCTAGTATATATTATAAACATAACATAATGAATAGTGTTTTATTATTATAATAATAGTATTATATAGTTTTTAAAATACTTTTATTATTTTATTATTATAACAATAATTATTTTCTTACTTTTTAAATTTTATTATACATATATTATAAACATAACGTAATGAATAGTGTTTTATTATTATAATAATAGTAATATATAGTTTTTAAATTAAATATATTTTCATATTTTTCTTAACTTTAATTTTCTTTTGTATAACGGGTTGGGATAAACTTGGTGTCAATCGGTATAAAAAATATTGGTACGGTCCTGTCTGGTATATGTACATGAAGGTAAAAACCGACACCAGCCTGGTACAGAAAACGCCAAAAGTTGGTGCCGAATTGATATTGAAAATCTTTTAGTTCGGGAAATCCGGTACTGCTACGCGATACCATTTGTTCATCCCTGATCACGTGTAACGCCCCAAAAATATGAATGTTAATATTTGTCGTACGTTCTTATGAGTCGTCATGAAATAAATAACTAGGCTATTTAACCTAGTTAAGAGTATGGTCAAAAGTATTAAATGATGAGGGTAGTGTCAGTTATGTTTTAAAGGTAAACCCGAGGGGCTAAAGTGGAACAAATGAAAGTTAAGTTATAAAATAACTAGACACACACACAAACACACACTTCGTGTGCGTTCTGGATAGATCGATCAGGAGGCTCCCATGGAGCCTCAAACCCTAAATCTTCTTTATGCTCAAATCGAAAGGCAAGATGAAGCTTAAATCCATAACCGAGCATGGATTAATGATCACCAACACGAGGGGATCATAAGGTATGTCTTAAATCTAAGATTGGTGATCATGGGTGAAGTGGGTTATGTTCTAATCCATGAGTTTAAGTGGAATTGAGCCTGAGTATGTGTTATAATTATCATTTAGAACATGAATTATGAATGGTTTGTGCTAATTTGATGTTTAGATGATAAACCCATTAGATATGGTGATGAAGATGACTAGACTCATCACCTATGTTCGATTCTTGTTGAAAGAATGATGTATTAGGTGGGAATGATGAATTCTTGTTAGATGAATTAGGAGGAATGTGATGATGTTATGTTTAATGTTCATTTGGAATGATATATGATGATTAGTAGTAGGATTTGATGGGTTATGTATGAGTTTAGAAGATTCGTGCATGAAATAGTTGTACGTTATGTTTAAAAGGTAGTACTCACATCAAGTGTATGATGCAATGTATATAGTGTCGTCCGTATAGTTGATTATGATGTTACGGGTATATGTTGATAAGTCGATGGTTACATATGGTTAATAGTTGACTTTTGAAAGTCAACAAGATTAAGAAACATGATTTGACTCGTTGTTGTAAAGGTAGGATTATAGGAAGTCGTTTGGTACATGTTATGTTAATATGTATTATTTGTAATTACATGATGAATTAGGTATGATGGAAAGGATATGAAGTCGATTATATGTTTTAATGCTTGTTAGAAATGACTAAGGAAAGTTAAGTGTGAATTATGCGAATGATATGATTGTTACATGTACAAATGAGTATGCTAATAAGGGCGTGGTTTCGATGAAATGAAAGTATAGGAAACACGTCGAGACGGACTCAAGTTTGAGGTGTTAACGGGTCAAGAAGAGGCAAGGAATCGGATACGAGCACGGACGCATAAGGTAAGTGATTTCTGTAATCACTTCTTAGTTAGATTAAGTAATATGGTGTTTTAATTAACTAAACACGATGGTTGAAGGCAAGTATGTGTCGTAGTCTTTCGTCATAAAGTATGGGATTAAAGTTGACCAAAATGCCCTCGATAGGTATTTTGGGCAAACGATCTTAAAAAGTAGTTTAGAAGCAAGTCACTCGATTAGTGTAATGTTTTGGTTAAGTATGAAAGTGAGAAGTATGGTTTGTAAGTCATAAACGTTTAATGCGCAAATACCCATAACGGGTCAAAATAAGTTTTTGAGCGAAGATGGGTTAAGAGGATGCAAGGCATCCGAGAATTTAATCTTTTATGATAGTCGTCATAGATATTATTAGGTTCA
Organism: Helianthus tuberosus; assembly: GCA_030545235.1. Classification (NCBI taxonomy): domain Eukaryota; kingdom Viridiplantae; phylum Streptophyta; class Magnoliopsida; order Asterales; family Asteraceae; genus Helianthus; species Helianthus tuberosus. The sequence continues at coordinate 70,716 of JARYGA010060601.1, forward strand.
TAAGAAGTTATGGTCAATCGAACGAGTTATATGAATGAATGCATGAACGGGTCGAAACTTGGGTAAGAGGGTAATAAGCCGATAGCGCGTAAGTTAAGAATTTCTTTAGTCCGGATATGGGATTTTAAGTTCATATAATAGAATATGAATTTACAAGCATGTAGGAAGAAACGGGAGGTTAAACGGGAAAACGGTTCGAAAGTTATGCGCGTTTTAGCGCGTACGAACGACGGAATGGAACTGCAGAAAAGTGGGTTTTGTAGAGGGCGTCGCCGACGGGTCCCCACCCCGTCGCCGACGGGCTGCCAAAAGTTCAAAAACCGCCGACGGCATGTAATGAGTATGTATGTATGCATGTATGTATGTAGGTATGTAATGTAAGTATGTGTGTGTGTATGTATGTATGTATGTATGTATGTATGTATGTATGTTTGTATGTATGTATGTAGGAATGAATGGATGTATTTAGGTATGCACGTACGTAGGTACGTACATATGTATGTAGGTACGTATGTAGGAAAGCTGCTAATTGTGATCGTAAACGTATGTATCAGTTTGTATGAAAGTATGTACGCCTGCATCCAATGAAATTGAGTACTAACGGTAATAATAGTGTGCTTGGTGAATGAAGTGTAACGCAGGAATACCAAAGAAGTCTCACTACGGATCATATAATCAGGATGGGAAGACTGGAATGTAAAGAGTTAACGAAACAAGAAGTAAACATGAACAAACCTTGTATGTTTATAATGTGTACTAACGTTGTGAATTTTACGTGGTGAGCGCAGGTAGTACCAGTCATGAGGATATTCAAGGATTGGAAATCGAGGATCGAGTCACTAGAGAGATTGTGCGGAAACGTTGATGTACTTAATGTAGTAAACAAAAGCTATGTTTTTAATTAGTAAATAAGAGAATGACGGATTTATGGATAAGATCTATGTTAAAGTTAAATTTTAAACAGGTTGAGGTATTTATAATGAAAGAAATTTTATGGTTCGTGTTTCCGCTGCGATTTTTGTCATGTACGAAATAGGGTCTTACAAGTTGGTATCAGAGCCCTGGTTTGAGGGAATCAAGTACGAGAAGGTAAGTACTTGAACTCAAACTTGTGTGCTCTTGAGGTAAGAAATCCGTACAATCTAAGACTCGATCAAGATCCAAAGGTAAAGGCTAATGTAAGTATGTACTTATGTGTACATATAAAGAAACTGACGGATTTGTATGTGTAAGGTAAGCATAAGTGTTGGAAGAGGATGATCCGTGAATGCAGTCTAGGGTGAATACTAAGGCAGGCAAGGAGGTAATAAGACAAATAGGCAAATGAGCCCAGGTATGTAAATTTAATATGTGGATGTAAGTAATGGTAAGGTTCATTAAGGGAAGGAAAATTTTAAAATGAAAGACAATGATTGTATAGTAATGAGGTACTGGAAGTGACACACGCGCCGAAACCTAAGTCTGCGGACATAAGGTGACAATTACATGAAGGCACGAAACTACAATGTGGATTGTGTACCTGGCCAGTACACGAGAAACGTATGACGTTCGTGAGACCATGATAGTTGTTACAGGTATGTTCGGTAGAGATAGGTAGCAGGCGGGCGTGTGGGGGAAATGGGAAGTAAGACTCTCGGGAAATTGAGAGCACTATGAAAGTATGAAAAACATGCCTGATAAGAATGAAGAATGTTGAATCCATAAGAAGGTACGGATCAACAACGTATGAATGCAATGCTTGAATCCGTGAGACGGATTCAAGAGATGAAAAGCGTATATGCAATGTTTGAATCCGCGAGACGGATTCAAAGGATGAAAGGTATGAATGCAATGTTTGAATCCGTGAGACGGATTCAAGTGATGAAAGGCATTAATGGAATGTTTGAACCCGTAAAACGGATTCAAGGAAAGGAAATGTAAAAATGATATGTCTGAATCTGCGAAACGGATTCAACACATGTAAGGAATGAAAGATGTGAATGATATGATTGAAATCCAGTTGATGGATTCAAATCATAGAAGGAAGAAAAGGTATGAATGATATGTTTGAATCCGTGAGACGGATTCAAGGAAGAAAGGCATGAATATAATGTTTGAGTCCGTAAGACGGATTCAATAAATGAAAAAGCATGAATGATGTGTTTGAATCCGTGAGACGGATTCAAAAATATAAAAAGATGAAAATAATCCGCCTAAGAGGATGTTGACAGTTTGACCATGATTGAGCCGAACGGGTCATAGAAATAGTATAAAGTAAAAGGTGATAGTATTATAGATGAAGTTTTGTATAAGTTACGTGTTAGGTGTGCTAGTAATTGACTCTTAGAAGTTAGAATGATGAAGGGCTGTGACCCGGACAATAACTTGAGTAGGGGCGGGAATGGTAAGCTTAGTAAGAAATATTTAAAAAAAAAACGATGTAATAAGGTCTTTGCAAGTAAGCATGAATGGAAGGGAGTACGAGTGTGTACTTCAGTTGGTGAAATGATTAATTGAATGAAAAGATTGCATGTAAGAAATAGAATGTGCGGTACGCTATAGCAGAACTATTGATGTGATGAAACCAATCTTATTGGTGAAAGGACGTGCACGAGCGGAAGCTCATTACACGAATGAATGAAACCTGGCCTGTACGGCTAGTACTAGAGGAGAAGATGATCGATTTGGGGTGCGGATCGTGGTTGGGAAATGAAAAAGAGGTTAGTAAAATGTTTAACTCATGATTTGAGAGATATGAACTATTTATACACGTGAATTAAGTAATGCTTGAAGTGAAAGCTATAGTAATGTGAAATGAACGGAATGATTTAAAGATGAAATAAAGGTATGCAAGGCATAAGTAAGTGTAGAAAACGTAGAATAAGGTTAACGTTAAAGTTAAGCATATAAGAGTATGTGTGTATGTATGTATGTATGTATGTATGTATGGATGTATTTAGGTATGCACGTACGTAGGTACGTACGTATGTATGTAGGTACGTATGTAGGAAAGCTGCTAATTGTGATCGTAAACGTATGTATCAGTTTGTATGAAAGTATGTACGCCTGCATCCAATGAAATTGAGTACTAACGGTAATAATAGTGTGCTTGGTGAATGAAGTGTAACGCAGGAATACCAAAGAAGTCTCACTACGGATCATATAATCAGGATGGGAAGACTGGAATGTAAAGAGTTAACGAAACAAGAAGTAAACATGAACAAACCTTGTATGTTTATAATGTGTACTAACGTTGTGAATTTTACGTGGTGAGCGCAGGTAGTACCAGTCATGAGGATATTCAAGGATTGGAAATCGAGGATTGAGTCACTAGAGAGATTGAGCGGAAACGTTGATGTACTTAATGTAGTAAACAAAAGCTATGTTTTTAATTAGTAAATAAGAGAATGACGGATTTATGGATAAGATCTATGTTAAAGTTAAATTTTAAACAGGTTGAGGTATTTATAATGAAAGAAATTTTATGGTTCGTGTTTCTGCTGCGATTTTTGTCATGTACGAAATAGGGTCTTACATCACGGGTAACGTACGAACAACGGTATCGTACAACTTTTTTTGTTGATTTTCTTCAACTTTTTTATGATTTCTTTTTTTTTTCAATGATAGAGATGAGCTCGGTGTCAACCGATACCGAATCGGTACTTGTACCGAAAATACCAGTTACGGTACCAGTATATGATGGTAAAAACAGCAGCGAACCGTACCAAGAACGCCAAATGTTGGTACCGAATTGGTACTTAAGATCTTTTGGTTCGGGAAATTCAGTGCCGGTACCCAGTACCATTTGCTTATCTCTGACCACGGGTTTCATACGAACAACATCGTTACCATACAACTTTTTTGGTTGATTTTCTTTCAGTTATCTTTTAGTGTTTTTTTTTCTACATTTTCTTTTTATTCTTGTCAGTGGTTCCGTTTGCAACGCGCTCGTAGTGATTTCAAAACACATGTAAACACATACTAAATAAAAAAAGTTTGCCGCAACGCGGCGGATTTGTTTAAACATAGTTAAACTGAAATGATAATTTTTCTCCTATGGGATGGTGTATCTTCTTCTTAGGATTAGATCGTAAAAATTAAAACAGACTGAGAGATGATGCATCTTTTTTAGGGTAGATTTTTGCGCCTCCACTCACATGTATATATACCGCACACTCAAAAGAAAAATATATAAAATATTTAAATATGCGATACAATTCTGCATGCGTCAATACATATATAAAAACTATTTCTGGCATCTTTTAAATTTATATTATAATTATTAATAATATGTTTGACATTATTAAAAAAAGCATAAAACTGATCATTTTATTCTCTTTAATATGAGTATAGTCTTGCTATACTTTAAAAAAGTCAACATTTTATTTAAATTCGATGTGACATACGTATAACAGACTTAATTATGTATATGCGTAATTATAAACGTTGCATAGTTATTATCATAAGTTGTGTAATTGTGTATGTGCATAACTATTAGTATAGACTGCGTAATTACCAGTAGAAGTTGCATAACTATAAAGTTTTTATGTTTCTTTCATAATTTATCATATATTCAACACGTTTAATACATGTGATTTTAAACTAATGTTATAATAAACAGTAGAAAACTTTTTAGAGACATAATCTATTATTTATAAATAATTAAAATAATGTATTGTATTCAATGATGGTTCGATTCGACTGTATGTATACACATATAAACACATCATATCACAAAACTAGGTTACCCGGAGATTCATAACCAAACTATAGTATTAAGTGCATGCTTGATTAAGCTTTTTGAAACAACTTATTGACTTATTGACTTTTTGAAAAAGTCAGTATGGAGGGAGTTATTGACTTATTCCTCAAACATACTTCCTCATTGGTAAACATCATTTTGAAGTTTATGACTTTTCAAAAAACTAATAAATCAATAAGTTGTTTTAAAAAGCTTAGCCAAACATGCCCTAAGTTGTTTTGCCATTTTCGATTCTATTTTTCGATTGTCCTTCGTTTTTTCTAGTTTTATTTTTTTCCTTGTCCCTATAAGCACATCCTAAATGAAATCTTGTAATCTTAATAACAAATGTACATATCATTTACATTAATCCCACTTCATATAATTTACTATATTCTAGGAATTTGAATTTAAGCGTGTGTTTAAACCAATGAAGCAACTCTTGGATGGAAGTATGAAGAAGATGAATGAAAGAGTAGTTCCAAAAAGAGGTGTTTGTTTGTCTCCCACAAGTGAGGGTGTGGCTTAAAACCATCCTTCTGTTTTATCACTTTATCTTTCTTATCAACCTCATATTTCACTTCTTAGATGGCTAAGAATCAAGTGGATGTTAATATTCAAACCTCTTAAAAATGGCATATTGCAATACTAGATAAGGATATGTGTTAAAATATCGGTTTAAGATTTTTTAAAATAGATTCTTTATTTTTTTTCATTTGTATATAAACGTTGTTAAAGTAGCTGTACCGTAAAATATTTGGTTATTGATTGTACATAAAAGGGATAGATACCTCAAATTTGTGTATCAATTTAATATTTTCAATTAAGGAAAAGATTAATTGATATTATATAAAACCAGCTTGCTTTTTTATTTTTCACAAAAAGTCTAACCACATAGTTTTATCATATTGAATTCCCTACACATGTCTTAAATACATGCAATATGGTACATAAAGTTTTCTAAACTAGAATTTTGAAAACTCAAAATCCCTTTTATAAAACAAGTCAAACACCATCCTTTTATACAACACTCGAATCACTTGGGAACTCTTTTGTGGGATAAAGGTCACCTAACCACATTTGAGGGAACTTGTATATTCGAGGTAGGTTTACCGTGTTTGTGGGATAAAGGTCACTTAACCACTTATGTGAATAAACTCACACGTGTGTGTAAGTTGGACGACTTGATTTGGAAACCATGAACTTAGGGTCACCGAATATTAATATTAAAAAAGTCATTAAACCCAGTTTTGTTACATTAAAGTCATAGTTGTCAAATATGTATCTTATCTAATCTATTCACATGTCAATTTCTCCTTCAACCTTACAATTGTACTTATATTGTTATTTAAAAATATTTTGTTATCTTTATCCTTATTATTATTATCTAAGTCTAGTTTTAATAAAAGACTCAATTTAATTTCACATTACATTCTCTCCTTCAACCTTATTATTATTATTATTGTTGTTGTTGTATATCGGATTTTTTATTTTACGGATGCTAGCACCTTATTATTTTTTAGTAATACATTATTGTAAACCAACGAAAAGAATGGGAAATTTGATTTCATACATTCAACGATTTTTTAAGCACCGAATATAAATATACACTAATTTTACAAAACTCTAATTTTACCCTTAAATTATGGTCACGTAACTACCTTAATAAGAATCAATAAATATAAAGTCCTCTGTGTGGATCGTGTATAATTGAGATTTTGGAAAGGAAATGATTTCATAATTTATTAAAACAATTATCCATAATAAATAATAACTAAAGCAATAATAAATTATTGAATAACCCTCCAGTTTTGGGACTTTTGAGGGTGAAGCAAAGAGCATTATGTGACTAAACATTATTTAATAATATTATTAATTTTTCTATAATAATAAATATAATTTTTTTGACACGTGTCGATTTTTGGTGCCGTCTCATCTTATTTTTCAATTAAACAATAATTATATTTTTTTCGACACGTGTCAATTGGTGCTCCGTTTTTATTTTTCAATTTTTTTCCTATTAAAAATAATTTATCTAAATATAATTTAGATAAGGATAATAATTTTTTTAATTAAACTTTGAATTAATAATAGTATATAATTTGTATTTTCTCCTTCCCCGTAAGAGACAGAAGAAGTTTATTTTTCTTTGTTGAACGAGAAAAATATATAATTTTTTATTCATATTTAAATTAGATTTAGTTAAATTATTTTTTAATTTAATATTTAATATGATACATAGATAAGAAAATGATATTAAATCAAAGACTTCACGGATCTCTCTTATCTATCTAATATATTTCTTATATTTTACAGCTTATTAATAATTATCTAATATTCCATTAGTTCTACTACGTATTACACATGTTGTAATCTAATAATAAATAAATTAAATTTTTAATAAGTACATATTACATCACTAATACGTTTATATATCTTGACGACTTCATATGTTAATAATGTACAATATATTTATTTAACTCGTCAATACATGAGATATTTTAAAGATATGATTAATTAATTATTATATAAAATTAAATTTATGCAACCCGTGTAAGACACGTGGTTTTAAGCTAGTATTATTATAAAGAAATTTTAAAATAATAATTCGTTACCACTTGAAATATTAAATATAACATATTTTAATTTTTAAAAATGTTGCATGACACTTAATCAAAGTTCGCTTAATTTTAGGGGTAATTATTCATTTTCAAATTACTTTTTACACGTTGTATTGTAAATATGTGTAAGAACTATAATATAAACAATTAGATTGAAGGAATTTTTATTTAATTTTTTTTTTTTTTGCGTTTTAATATGTTTAGCAACTATCATGGAAAAAATATACTCCTATAAGAACGTTAGATTATTTTTATGATATTAGCTCAATAGGGAAATGTTATATATTGTAAGAACCGACCGACAAACCAATCAAAATCAATTTTTTTTAATACAAACCTTATGAATTTGAATTGTTTTTGACAAAGTTCTCACGTTTTTTCATTCGTTCTCACAATTCTCACAATGTTTAACATTTTCATTTAAAACTTCCCATAACCTAATATTCTGTATCCATTAACAAATATCTTTTTAAAATAGGAAATTCTTACTTAAGTCTCACTTATATGACAAATGTAATAACTAAAAGTAGGGTAGAGATACAATAGTAAGTTTATTTGGCTAGGAAGGCTAGGAAGTGATCTTGACCATCCATTTAGTTAATCAATGGCTAAGATTAAATCAGGGAAATTGAAAGGAATAAAAGAGGCGCCTGAGTTTGTTTAGGGGCATTCTAGTTAATCCAAGCCAATAGTTTCTCTCTCCTCCAATTCCCCCCATTTTTTAAACGTTAATAACTCTTTCATACGACATTATTTTTTTATAAAAATTGCACCAAAAAAACGAGCGTTTTTTTATCTTTAAAACGAGTATACTATTGCTATATTTTCAATTTTTTTTAAAACCCAGTTGCGTAAAACGCAATAGAAAACCCCTCAGTATCGTAAAACGCAATGAAAAAAAACCCTAAAAAATGACATTTTTCTAAAACGCAATGCACAAAAAACAAAAAGAAATGACTTATTTGTAAAACGCAATGACCAGAAAACACAAAGAAATGTCTTATTTCTAAAACGCAATAGCCTAAAAACTCAAAAGAAAATGTACTTTCTAAAACGCAATGGACTAAAAACACATAAAAATGTGTTTTACCTAAAACGCAATGCACAAAAAACACAAACAAATGTCTTATTTCTAAAACGCAATGGCCATAAAACACTTAAAATGTCTGTTTTCTAAAACGCAATAGACTTAAAACACATAAAAAAGTGTTTTACCTAAAACGCAATGCACAAAAAACACAAAAAAATGTCTTATTTGTAAAACGCAATGGCCAGAAAACACTTAAAAATGACTCATCCTAAAACGCAATTGCCTAAAAAACAAAAGAAAGTGTTCTATGTAAAACGCAATGGACTGAAAACACCTAAAAAAGTGTTTTCAAATTTTATTGCTATAATGTAGTGATTATTGAGATAGAAAGTGAAGCAATGGTTGAAGATGGCGGGTTTTGAAAATGGTGGGTTTTGAAGTAACTAGGTTTTGAAAAGGAAGAAAAAAGAGTTGGATTGACTAAAATACCATTTTTCTTTATTTTAAATGTTGCCACATGTCCTAATTTTATTGCTTCCTACACTTCCTAGCCAAAATAAACATCCTATTTGATCATTTCCCCTAAAAGTAAACCTTACTTATATGACAAATAGATATGGTATTAGCCATAGAGTTCAACCTTTTATCTTGATTCGGTTCGGTTTTAATCTTTCCAATGACTTAGATAAAAAAAAAAAAAAAACTGGTACTTGGTGTTAACCTATGGTAATATTTTATTAAATGAAATGATTCGGTGGCAAATATTAGCCGTAGAATTCAAAATGAGGCTCACTGGAGTTCTTATCTGCAGGAGGTGGGGCCCCGCGCATCTTATAAATGGCAATTTTCCTCATTTTTGGATTTTTCATCTTCCTTCCCTTCCACACACTTTGCATCAATCATCAGGTAATCACTTCGCTTCCTCCTCTCAATTTTACTCCTTCCTTTGATATCATCTTTCTTTTCAAATTTAGGTGCTAGTTGTTTAAAGTAAATGGACACTTACGCTTGACATCCATTCTAGCGAGCGATTAGATGTAATATGTATAGAGTAATTGCTGCTTGCTTTGAGATTCCCAAAATCGGGCTTTATGTTTGATACTTCCTTCCAAATCGACATGTTATGAAAAGTTATTCATGTTTGTTGGGTTGGGTATTATTATTATTATTATTATTAATTTAGAACTTTGTTGCTTGATGACTGAATTGTTATGTTTATTAATTTGTTGGGTGGGTAAATTAAAGGTGGAGCAGAGATGGACTATACCTATGCACCAGGAAGAAACCACCTGTTTGTTCCGGGACCTGTGAACATCCCGGACCAGGTGCTTCGTGCAATGAACCGAAACAACGAGGACTATCGATCTCCCGCAATCCCTGCCTTGACCAAAACTCTACTTGAGGATGTAAAGAAGATTTTCAAGACCACTTCTGGGACTCCTTTTCTCATCCCAACTACAGGTCAGTTGTTTTGAGCAGACCACTTACTCTTACGGAATTCATGTTGAAAGATACAATATTTGTACAGGTACCGGTGCATGGGAAAGTGCACTAACAAATACTCTATCTCCTGGAGACCGAATCGTGTCATTCATCATCGGTCAGTTCAGTTTGCTTTGGGTGGATCAACAGAAACGCCTTGGCTTCAATGTTGACGTGGTGGAGAGTGAATGGGGTCGAGGTGCTGACTTGGACGTTCTAGCATCAAAACTGGCGGCAGATACTGCGCATACTATTAAGGCCGTCTGCATCGTTCACAATGAGACAGCCACTGGAGTTACCAACAACCTGGCTACCGTAAGGAAAATACTTGGTAAAATCATTAACCCTAAACACATATGATACCTTTATTCATACATGAGGTAATTAGTATTGGTTGGTGAGTGTCAGATGAGTACCAGCACCCAGCGCTGTTTCTAGTCGATGGCGTGTCATCAATCTGTGCTCTGGATTTCCGCATGGATGAATGGGGCGTAGATGTGGCTTTAACTGGCTCTCAGAAAGCACTTTCTCTACCGACTGGTATGGGTATCGTGTGTGCCAGCCCCAAAGCCATTGAAGCTTCTCAATCAGCAAAATCACTTCGGGTTTTCTTCGACTGGAAGGATTACTTGAAGTTCTACAAGATGGGGACTTACTGGCCATACACACCATCTATTCAGCTTCTGTATGGTCTAAAAGCAGCTCTTGACCTCATTTTTGAAGAAGGATTGGACAATGTCATTGCAAGACACACTCGTCTTGGCACCGCCACAAGGTCAACAACACTAACTAACTCATTTTGCTAGTTTCAGTTTTCATACTTTTACACTGCAGGCTGGCTGTTGAAGCATGGGGATTGAAGAACTGCACCCAGAAGGAGGAATGGTTCAGCGATACCGTCACTGCAGTGGTTGTTCCTCCATACATTGATAGTTCTGAAATTGTTAGAAGGGGATGGAAGAGATACAACTTAAGCTTGGGTCTCGGCCTAAACAAAGTAGCCGGAAAAGTCTTCCGAATAGGACATCTTGGCCACTTAAATGATGTGAGCATAACCGTTTCATCTGCTTAGACGTGGGTTTTGTTACATGTTTTGATAAATATGCATATATTTTGTGCAGTTGCAACTGCTAGGGTGTCTTGCAGGGGTGGAGATGGTGCTTAAGGATGTGGGTTACCCTGTGAAGCTCGGGAGTGGAGTGGCGGCTGCTTGTGCATACCTGCAGAACAACATTCCCATGATTCCGTCAAGGATTTAAATTCTCTTGTAACTGCTACGCTTCTCTTATTTGCATGTTTGAAACATCTCTGTGTTTGTAAATTCTAGTTGTTGTTCTCTCTTATTTGCTTGTTGAAAACATCTCCTCAGTTTGAGATGAAAAACTTATATATGATAAACCAATTTTCATGCACCATCTTCATCTTTTAGTTGTGTAGATGTTATTTCTTTAGAGACTCTCAAACAAGAGCAACGAAGAAATATGAGGAGGTAAATTATTTGTTTGAAACTAAAACAACAAGAATTTAAACTTATCGTCGCACTCCAAGGTACCAATGAGGTTAGTAATCAAGGGGTAGGAGGGACTCTCATGAGTTTAAGAAAGAACAGAAGAATTATAATTTTAGGTTAGAGAAGATAATGAAGCCAAAGATATGAAGGTCATGACATAGGGTGTTTAAAGGTTACAACTTTTGATGCGTTCTTTTTAAAACTCATAGATGATAACCAATGAAGTTCCCTTTACAGGTTTTCCAACTTCAAGATGTGCTAGCCAATAATCCCATAAACATGGAGACTACAATGAAGTGGAGAACTCTATCTTTGCTTTAAAACTCTTACCACTTTTTTTTTAGTACTAAAAACTACTTCTATATCTCTTTTAAAAAAGAGTAAATTTCAAAAAGTCACTCTATACTGACTTTTCCAAAAACCCAATAAATCAATAAGTTGTTTTCAAAAAGCTTAGCCAAACATGCCCATAATGATGATAATAATAATAATTTTCTAAAATATTTTATTATATTTTCTATAAACAGTTTTAAATAAATGGGTAAAAAGTCTAAAATACCCTTGGGTGATTACATTTAACAAGAAAAACTAACTTGGTTTTGGGTGGTGGTGGTGGGTGTTTAGGGTTTTTTTTTTTTGTAGTGGGTTTTTTTAGAATCTTTTATACCCTTCTTATAATAAGGAGCATTTGTATTTGATCCTAATCCCTCGATTGACATTCAAAAGATGTCTTGAACATAAGAATAAGATGTATATCTTGATTATGACCAAAATTATGGTAAATGTGTTGAATGTTTAAATACATAGGCATAAATGCTAATAAACAAATCCCCATAAACACAAATCAACCAATGTCACTAAAATGAAAGCCAGAAACAGAGGATCTACAAAGAAAAAGAAAGCTTTTCATGCGATTTGTTTGGTTTCCCTTTGGAGCATTTGGAGTGCGCGTAACGAGCTAATGTTTTCGGGGAAAAGAACGTCGGTTACGGCCACTGTTCAAGAAATTAAGGCTAAGAGTTTCTTGTGGGTCAAGCACCACTCTAAGGAGACGGAGATGACATGGGAACATGTATTTTGAGTTTCTTGTGTCTTTGGCTGTGGTGCAGGTCTGCATCTTTCTTTTCTAGTTGTATGTAATATTGGTGGATGTAAAATTTGGTGCTAGTCACTGGCTAGATATATAATAAATCGTTTTCTGTTGGCCGTTCAAAAAAGAAACAGAGGATCTACGGTTGTTGTCATGGCAGGACTGAGCGTCAAACTACTATCTTCAAATTTTTAAGTATGCTTGAAAACAATATGTCCACCGTCTACGAATCAGTCATGCCATAAATCATCGAACGTAAAAGGTGTTTCTTTAGATGAGGCTATGAACAAACATACCATTTGGCAAAATCCGAAGAACAAGTCAAAATTCAAGATTTACGTCGAAGGCAACAATGATATATACACACAAGCCTACAGTATGACATGTCAACCACCTTTGTATCATAATATAGGGTTATGATATAATAGGAAGTTTTTTTTATAGGAAGGCTAGAAAGTAATATTGACCATCAATTGATTTAATCAATGACTAAGATTAAATGAGCGAAACTGAAGAGAAGAAAAGAGGCGCGTGAGTTTGTGTAAGGGTATTCTAGTCAATCCAGGACAATAGTTTCTCTCCTCCAATTCCCACCCCCTCATTTTTTAAACGTTAATAACTTTTTTCATACGACGTTATTTTTTTTATAAAAATTACACAAAAAAAACGAGCGTTTTTTATCTTTAAAACGAGTATAGTACTGCTATATTTTTTATTTTTTTTCGAAAACCCAGTTGCGTAAAACGCAATGGAAAAATGGCCAGTTGCGTAAAACACAATGAAAAAACGTAAAAAATGACTTTTTTTTAAATGCAATGCACAAAAAACACAAAGAAATGTCTTATTTCAAAAACGCAATAGCCTAAAAACACAAAAGAAAGTGTACTTTCTAAAACGCAATGGACTGAAAACACATAAAAAAAGTGTTTTACCTAAAACGCAATGCACAAAAAACACAAAGAAATGTCTTATTTCTAAAACGCAATGGCCAGAAAACACTTAAAAATGTCTTTTTTCTAAAACGCAATGGACTGAAAACACATAAAAATGTGTTTTACCTAAAACGCAATGATCTAAAAACAGAAAAGAAAGCGTTCTCTCTAAAACGCAATGGAATGAAAACACATAAAAATGTGTTTTTGACTAAAACGCAATGACCAAAACCACTTCAAAAACTCTCTGAACAAGGAAGTAGGAGATAAAAAACTGTCTACGAAACTGAGCCAATTTCCAGAAAATTGATGCAGTTTTATTAAACCCAGCTCGACCCCAGCCAGGGGCTCTGCCCCTTGGACCCTGCTCCCAGGGGCGCTGCCCCCGGACCCCTGCTAAGATCGTAAAACGCAATGGCTCGATTCAAAAACCCAAATCGTAAAAATGCATTTCAAGAATTTCTTACATGGATCGAAGCCGATTTCTTCAACGATTGACGAAATTTGAATGATAGAAACACTTATCAACGATCGGATCGAATCGAACGGATCGGGTGATTCGCTTCAAAATCACCGAAAAAAAATGAGATATTGTATGAAGTTAAACTGGGTTTCTTCAAAAATGTTGAATAACACGTTGATTGGGTGTTTGAATCATTGATTGGTGACGAAAATCGCACTATAATGTAGTGATTATTGAGATAGAAAGTGAAGAAAAGGTTGAAGATGGTGAGTTTTGAAAATGGTGGGGTTTGAAGTTACTAGGGAGAAGAAGGAACAAGATTGGATACAATTAACTAAAATACTCTTCCTCTTTATTTTAAATTTTCCCACATTTTATAATCTTATTGCTTTCTATCCTTCCTAGTCATAATAAACTTCCTATTTGATCCTCACCCTCATAATATATATAAATCCCATAAAAATTATGTATACAATTATAGAAACCATAATTTATATATATAGAGGGATAAGATCAAATAAAAAGTTTATTTTGTCTAAATAAGAGGATAATGAATCTTAATATTTCATTTTTCATATCAATGGTTAAGATGAAATGTAGTAAAAAATATGATTTTAAGGGTATATTTGTAAAATCTTATTTATTGACTTTCTCACTCCATATACAAAGCACATCAATATTTCACCCCAATTTTTTAAACGCCCATAAGTCTTTTATACAACATTATTTTTTTAATAAAAATTTCACCATAAAATCGAGATTTTTTTTATATTTAACTTGAGTATAATATTGGTATATAAAATATGACAACTAAAAATACCCAAAAAAATGTGTTATAAGTCTATGTTGTATAACATTTTTTGTGCTGAATTTTTTTTACTATAGTTTTATGCTAAATTTTTTGTACTAAATTTTTTTGCTGTTTTTTTTTGTATTGGATTTTTTGTGCTTAATTTTTTGTGCTATATTCTTGTACTGGATTTTTTGTACTTGATTTTTTTTGTCACATGTCATTTTTACACTCCTACTTATAAAGATCAAAATGTTTAGTAAAATATCTTTCCTTCCTACTTATAAGAAGTAACACATGTTACCATCACTATACTTCTTAGGCCAGTTTATTCAAAATCTAATTTTTAGTTGATTTCTCCTGTATATAAATCTCATAAAAAAATATGTATACAATTATTATATATATCAATTTACAACATAGGTTTGCGCTAGGAAAGTTTATACTTTTCATACTTTGGCCCCAGACTTTATTGATTTCTCATTTGGGCCCTACAATGTGACCTTTAA
>JARYGA010060601.1:86062-107361 GCA_030545235.1 Helianthus tuberosus
AATTATGCTTAAGCTTAGACCGGCTAGTTTCAAAGATACGGTTCGTACGCACTATTAAGCGAAGACCGGATAGAATGTGATTCAGACCCGACAAGTTTGAAGACTTGTTTAATATGGGTTCATTATTCACATTCTGGATTTTGAGATTAAACCGATAAGGTTTGACCCGTTTCGGCTAATTTATGTAAACTTGTTACATAAACCGAGCCGAACGCGTAAGATGCGTAACGGGTATCCGTAAGAGCCATATACAGGTTTCCTAAGTTAATATGCTTCAAATATGTTGTAACATCAGTAGGATGTCTTTCGTTATGCCCCGAACTAATTTAAACACAACTATGCCCCGTAGGGGTAGTTTGGTCATTTTAAAGTTTGTAAAAGTGTTTATATGTTCAACTAAGTTACAGGTCTGATGTAAACAGCAAACATACTCATTTTGATGGGTTATAACAGTAGGCTAAGGCATGTATGTGAAATTTATCATATTTAACCGAACTAGGCCCCGTAGGGGTATTTTGGTAATTTCACATAAGCCGACAAGCTCAAAACTGAAGTCTGAGTTCATCAAATTTTGCTTACTGTTAAAATATGATAATTTGCTTCTTATATCAGTAGGTATCAACCCGGGTATGTCTAATATGATATTAAGACATACTATGCGTTAAAAACGCTAATTATGGCGATTAAAGGCCATTTCCGGGTTCTATACTTAAATCTGATATTTTTATATTTCCAGAAGGCTTAAAATAATTTATTTAACATATGTGATCAGTAGCAAAAGGTTTGGAGTCGTTTTGATAAGTAAAACTCATTTTATGGCCCGTAAGGGCAAAACCGACAATTAACGGGTTAAGCCTATGACTATGAGTTATGCTCAGCCTAAAATTAATTAAAAATATTTAAAATTCCCAAATTATTATATTATATCAGTGGGTAATTCGTTTGATACCAAAAAGCATGTTTAACTAGGCTATACGCTAATTACGCCATTATGTTAACATAAAGCATTAGTTTAGCGATAACGAGCATAACTCTTAATCTATAAGTCAAACTGACGTCAAACTTTGCATGCAAGTCTTTATATCAATATTCAAGGTTTCTACACTTTTACATTTTCATAATTCATGTTTTAATGTAATAAGGGCATAACGGTCCACGTATGAGCATTTAACGGAAACTTGCATATTAATTGGATAACTAGTGAACCAAGGTGTATGATCACAGAGGGTTGTTCTAACATGTATCCTAATCCAATTTAAGCTCTGAGGCATTTCTAAAATATGCCCAAACGGGTCAGAACTGAAAGTCAACCGAAAAGTCAAACTATGTGTCTTTTGGTTCCGAACCGGGTCTAAACAGGAAATAGTCGGGTTGAACATGTTGGGACATGTTCTTACACTTATTTCTAAGTTATAACAATGTTCAATCAGGTTACAAATGCTCTAGATAGCTAATTATGCATAATTGACATTTTAAGCAATATGTTGACTTTTTAAGTAAATGTTTGACCCGACATTTGACCTGCTTAGGATGGTGATCAGGGGAAACCCTTTTGGGGTTTTATTACCCTCATAAATACCATTCTAAAACTACTTTTAATTCGAGACAAGACTGAGTCATTAGTGACTAATCTCGAAGTCAAACCGTAATTACGACGGTTTGACTTTTAGCTAATTAACTAAGCTAGACACAACCAAATAAGAACTAGAAGACTTACAATAGTCCAATGCACGAATTTTGATCAGAAGGGAGAGTTCCTTTGCTCCAGGAATGCTCCAAAGATCAGTTGCAAGAGTGAAGAATGAATGTGCACTTGAAGGCCTTTTTATACTTGTGCATACACCACAATTGGTTGACAACAAAGGCTAGGACTAACCACAACCATCCAACACTTGTCCTAGAGCTCCTAGGATAGTTTAGGGTCTTTAAATAATGTTAACAACCGGTTTAGAGGGTCAGAAACGCGCACAACAGGCAACAGCCCGTTTTTTCGGAACTGGGCATGCCCTGCGCATCGTAGGGACATCAGGCCTACGATGCGTATGGCCTCATCAGGGGCTGTTTGTTTGTTTCTTCAATACTTCGAAAAGCCAGCCCACTTGCACGACTTTATGGCTTCTATTTGCAACTTAGGACCCTCCTAAAGTGTATCATCCTGTAGAATACCCTACCATTTGTTCTTGTTTCCTTTGAATGCATTTACAAGACCCGAAAACAAGGACTATCGTTGCTTTTCTTCGTGAGATCTTGTCATGCTTTTGCAAGTCTATTATTGGCAATAATTCTCTGAATTGTGGCATGAGAAATGTGTAGTATTATTATATCGGGTCTTGGGATTTACAATTGAGGTCGTTCAGAGGTAACAATTTAACATGACGCCACTTTATATCCTACCGAATTATCTTTATTAAATCCGGGTTTTTCAACGCGTTTTGTCTTACATGACACGTGTCATTTTATTATTAAACCCGAAATTTTCGAGGTGTTACAGTTGACATACTACTGCATGCTTTGCCGGTCCTTAGGTGTTGCGCTGGAGTTTTCATGGAGGAGTGTAGTGGCTATCCAGAACTGTTGTTGGGTTCTTATTTAAATAAATTGTTTTTAAACTATTGTTGAGACCTTAGACCTTATGCTTCGGCTAGCAACTTAAACTATGTTTTAAACTTTGAATGTTTTGTCACTAACCATATTAGTGATTATGGATTTACTTTATTTATTTTATTTTAAAGTATTCATTATGATTGGTGGCATGATTCTGGTCAGTCGCACAACTCCCGTTAATGCTCCGCAGTGGAAATTGAGGGTGTGACAAATTCTGACCTTCTTAAAGGAATCCGATAGACCTGACCCTTCCGCTAGAACCTCCAGATTATCAATATTGCTGGCCAACTCCGCTCTCTCTACTCGTTCAACCGATTTACACCTTTGTCTCCAATTTTAAATATCAACTTTCAGAGCTTTGAGCTTCCGCATAAGAGAGAGCTCCATGGACCCAAACGAGTAGCCATTATTCCAAGAGCTCTCTACCACCTCTCTTAAACCCGGACACGAGTGCTAGGAATTAAAGAATTTGAACGGAACCGGTCCCGTTTTCACCTCCTTACCTGCAAACATTAACGAAAAATGGTCTGATATATACCTCGGAAGGGCCGTAACCGTGGCTGTCGACCACCTTCCAAGGACGTTTCTGCAAACTAATTAAGAACCTGTCCAGTTTACTTAATATAGAGCCATCGTTGCTAATCCACGTGTATTTCCTCTCACCCATGTTGTATTTGAATAACTCCGTATTTGCTATTAGGCTAGTTTCACACCTAATAATTAATGAAACAATTTTTTTAGGTTAAAGGGCATGATTGAAAATAAAGAAAAGTGTGGCGAGACAAACTTTTTATTATAATATAAAAAAAGATCAAGACCCCAAAACAACGCAGTCCCTGAGTTGTAACACTTCTTCTTCTTCTTCTTCCTGTTCCTGTTGAGCAATGGCGGATCAGCTTACCGATGATCAGATCTCCGAGTTTAAGGAAGCTTTCAGCCTTTTCGACAAGGACGGAGATGGTCAGATTCGTCTCTTTTAATTTCATGAATCGTTCGTAATATCAGATCTGGTTGTTGATTGTTAGTTTTGATAATTCTGTTGGAGTTCTGTTTAGATTGTCAAGTGTTCCTACTGTTTACGTTTCGTATTAATTGATTTGTTGCTGTTTAGCCGTAATTTGACTTAGGTTTTGTTTCTTTTGTGCTAGATCCTTAGTAGGTCATAGATCTGAAAGATATTCAAACAATTGTTCATTGTTTTGTAGGCTTGTAATGGCCGTTGATTGTTATTGTCTATGTTACATTCAAGTCAAGTAAAGTTATTATGTATGCACACTGTTTCAGGTTGTATCACTTCTAATAGAGTTTTGGAATCCTCTATATGATATGAT
Source organism: Helianthus tuberosus (assembly GCA_030545235.1). Taxonomy (NCBI): domain Eukaryota; kingdom Viridiplantae; phylum Streptophyta; class Magnoliopsida; order Asterales; family Asteraceae; genus Helianthus; species Helianthus tuberosus. Next base: position 89,998 of record JARYGA010060601.1, read on the forward strand.
TTCAGTTGTCGAGTGTTACATCCGTATGAGATGATTTTGTTTATTACTGGATTCAAATTTAGTTGTTCCTGTTTAGCGGTAGGGTGTGTTTCTTTTGTGATAGAAATTCTAAGTAGTTAATGCAGTAAAATATCGGATATCGGTCAAGGACCAATATTTGAGATATCGGTTACTGTGGTGGGATATCAGTAATTTTAATATCATGCTAAATTTATATATATAGAAATTTAACACTAACAATTGTAACAAGTAAGAACTGACTACGACTTAAAACACTAACATTTAACAGTAATAACTAACAATTAAGACTTAAAACACTAATAGCAGCAATGCGAAGAAAAATGAACGTTAGAAATAAGAAGAATGGTACTGATATCGGGAAAATCGGTGATTTATCGATCATATATCGGTCAATATCGGACAATATCGCTGATATTATCGGTACCGATATACTAACCAATATTTTGTACCGCTATCTCGGCAGAGGACCGATAACCGATATATCACTGATATATCGGTTGATATATCGGGATATTAACTACATAGTTATTGATTCTTCAAATTGTTACTGGTTCAGGTTGTATCACTACTAAGGAGCTGGGAACTGTTATGAGGTCATTAGGACAGAATCCAACAGAAGCTGAACTACAGGACATGATCAATGAGGTTGATGCTGATGGGAATGGGACTATTGATTTCCCTGAGTTTTTGAATCTGATGGCTCGAAAGATGAAGGATACCGACTCTGAGGAGGAGCTTAAGGAGGCTTTCCGCGTGTTTGACAAGGATCAAAACGGATTCATTTCTGCAGCCGAGCTTCGCCATGTTATGACAAATCTTGGTGAGAAGCTGACCGATGAGGAAGTTGATGAAATGATCCGTGAGGCTGATGTCGACGGTGATGGTCAGATCAACTACGAGGAATTCGTGAAGGTCATGATGGCGAAGTGAGAACCTTTAACATCAAACCCATCTTTTGTTTTAAAAAGAGGTATTAAACACTTTCAGTAGAAATTAATGGAGTTTGTTGGGTGCATTTTGTTTGATCTTATTTCCAGTTAAATTGTAGTTCAACTATGTCATTTGCTTGTTTGCTCTGTATCTTCTACTTAGTTCCTTAATACATGCCATTCATTTTCTTCTACTCTGAAACTGGTTATAAACCTTGAACAGTTGGTTTGGTTCAATCTTTCTTGATTTATGCTTCATCGTTGTGATTTTACAGTTTGATGTTTTGCGCCAATACATGATACTTACCATTGACATATTGAGTATAATTTTTCATCGTCTCACTAACTGCGCTTTGCTTTTTTTTTCTTTTCTAAAAGATGAAACAAACTATATGGTTAGGCAGCAAATCTCAAACTTATAATTATTAGTTTCAAAGGTTTAAGGTCTTTGTTTCGGTAATTAGATCTTGCTTGATGTAAGGTTATTCAAAGTTTTGTAACATCGACACCTTGCACTTTCTTTTGCTCACGAAGAGGTCATGATTTTGTTTTAGTTAACTTTGGTGGAGACTTTCTAAGAGGTCACTCGTCTTGAAAATTTTTCACCCAAAATGCGTTGATGGTATTTGAGGCTAGAGATTATTTATGGATTTGCCTGTGGACTCATGGTTTTGGATGAGGTTTGTCCCATTAGAAATTGAGTGATGTGATACTATTTGTAACCTCATACGTCTCGTACTAACTAATCTTGTGATATTGTTTTCGTTTACTTGGGAGGAGGCTTCTCACGAGGTCGTTCGGTTTAAACATTCTACGTAAATAACCATGTGCCATCTTTCACATTGACTAACAGGTCCCCATTTGAACATACATCTCTCTTACAGACTACGGTTCAAAATTATTTTCGTTATGATGATAATCTTAAAGTACCGTTTAGAGAAAGTAACATCCAAGCTTTGTTGACCCATGTTATTATATCGTGTTCGTTTGCTTCAAAAGTCCCTTTATGATTCAAAGACTTTCCTAAGGCCTTCATACATTTAGTATAATAGGTTCTAAGACAAATCTTCAATCCTTATTTATTCACTTAATAGGCATATTCTTATATATTTTTGTTTGTGTCAATGACATTATCGTTATTGGAAACACCACTATCACTATCACTATTAAGAAAATCATTCAAAGATCGGCAACTACTTTTGCACTAAAAGACCTCGACATTCATAATTACATTTTCAAGTGTTGAGATTGTTCCCAAAATCTCTACCATCATACACACACAACTAAAAAAAAGTATGTTTGGGAGCTTCTCAACGAGATGGCCTTTCAGACTCAAAGTCCATGCCTTCGCCTATGGCCACAAATGGCTCACTATCTCTCAATGATGGTGTTGTGCTCTATGATGCGATTATATATAGACAATTTGATGGTGCCCTTCAATATGTTACTCGTTCTACGCCTCATATCACATTGTGGTCAACAAAGTGTGTCAATATATGATGCATAACGTAGTAGAAAATGATTATCATGTGATTGAACTTTTTTTTTTGTTATCATCATGGCACTAATAAATGAGTTATTCCATGTGAATCTTGATCAACGCTTCGCGTCTTCACCAATGCTCATTGACAAATTGGTTCACAAGGATCTGAATCTTCTCTATGAGCCTTGTGAGATGCCAATTGGGTTGGGTTGACTGTCTAAAAGATCATAGGTCCACGAGAGGATTTTCTATCTATTTGGGTTATAACCTTATCTTATGGACTACTTGCAAGCAACTCAGAATTTCAATATTCCTCTACCGAGTCTAAGTACAAAACTTATGCCAACATTGTAGTTGAACTTACATGCCTCACCTAGTTTTACACCAAACTACACGCCATTCCCCGTCTGTCTTTAACTTGTGGGCGACGTATCAGACTAGTCATATAATTCATTGTAATTATCATAGTCTCAAATGGTCTAAAGGATCGTAGGTTCAGCCAACCCCCACACTTATCTCCACGTTCTAATCGCAAATAGTACCCGTCTCATTTTAAAACTTCTATTAATTGTGATGGACAAACATTGACTTTAGATTCTGGGACTTCAAAATATGCATTTTGTTCGAAATAGTCCAACAGTAACAAGTGTTTGGTCAATTCACTAGAACTAGTGCTTTCCTAATATATTGCTTATACTATATTATATTATAAATTAGCAATTTCAAGCAAGCCCTGAAGCACACAAATAGAGAGGTGACCATGATAGAGTGACTGCTGAATACCCAAAGGTCCAAAAACAAGTTTAGAAGAGAAAGATGTATTACTTCACGATTGCCAGCATGCAACCGCCAGCTCAGCTATCTGTACCAAAGAACAAAGATCCCACCGTGTGCCAACTTCAACCCATTTATATCAATTCAGATTGTATGTAGGATGGGTTAAGCAACGCAAAGAACGTAAAGTCAACCCATTTATATGAAAACAAGTCAATCTTTTTATCAATTTCGTACGGCCGAATCAAACTGGTCAATTGCCATCCTAGAATGGATAGTCAATACACCAGCTTTTGTGATTTCTTTTGACTGTTTACAGTGATTAGTGTGTTAATTATAATAGCAATCTAAACATTTAATTGAAACGATTAGGAGGTTGTATGCATCAAGTAGATGCATGCAGAGGAATGCGGGAGGAATAGGATTTAAAAATCTTCAAAAAAGAAAACAAAAAGATTTGGACATGTAATACAAAAAATACAAACCCTGGTCTCTTTTGCGCTTAAGGCTCTTCAAATTCTTGAGGAGATGGCTAATAAGTGTTGAAATTATGGTATAATGATCAATTGAAACAACCAACACAAAATAAGAACAACAGAAACAAGATATAGCGACAAAACCAGGTGACAAAACTCTTATTAACCCAAACCAAAACGATTACCCCCCAATATCCCAAATGATCTTACAAAAGTAAGATCTAATCAACGCAAAATACAGAAAGAGTCTTGATGATCATCAACAGATGATCATCTTCCAAGGCTTGATGCAAAACTACTATCGAGTCGGGGGTCTCACTGGAAGCAGCCTCTCTGTTCCTACGGGGTAGAGGTAAGGCTGTCTACATCTTACAATCCTCAGACCCTACCTTAGCTTTGCTATTGGTGGGATTTACTGAGTATGATGATGATGATGACATGTAACATAATTTTAAAAGCGAAAAACATAATACATGTATGCTTATATTAAATGGTATAATGAAAGTAGATTACACAACTTAGAACTTAAAAAAAAGCGGAATTATATGTATTTTGTTACAATTAACCCCAATAACATGCCCTGAACCGACACATTAGTATATAACGAGTTGAAATTGGCTTGCTACAAGATGAAAAGAAAAGTGCAACTTTCGAGACTAAAAAACTGGGATAACATCATTACATACTTAGGGATTGCAATCAGACTTGGGATTACCTTTTGAATACATTAACCTTGAACCAACCCGTTAATCTGTGTTAGCGTGATTGCCTGCCTTGCTAAGAGGACGAGAATATTATTCACGAGGACGTGCGAGCCATAATGAGCTAAGAGCGCGGAGGCGTGAGAAATAGTCATTAATGGCTATAACTGCTCTAGCTGATTGACGTGTCGTCAATATCCGATGCATTTGCTGCAAGGTTTGCTGCCTCAAATTGTCTGCCTGCTACCACCACCACCAAATCATTTCATCACTGACATGCCTTCTTTATAGTGGAGCAAGTGTGTTGTGTGTGTGAAGAGGTGGCAAAGTAGGTCATAGTGGGTCATTTTTAGTAAGTGTCGATATAGGCTAGGTAAGGTTGACCCACAAAATATTTTTTTCTCAATTTTTGAAATTTTCTTATAATATAATTAACTAGTATTAAGCCCCTGCGTTGCAGCGGTAGTCATAAAACTGTGTTAAGTAGTAGCAATACTATACCATTGTCAGCGACCACCAACACCGGAAAAACTCGTAAAATCAAAATAAATAAAAACGGGAAAAAATAACGCCAAGCGAAAAGCAGACGTAAAATCTTTGAATCACATATGCTCGTTGCTGAGAAATTAAACCGAAACGTAAAACATAAAAAATAACTAAGTCCATCCAGGACCCGCGTGTTGGACGAACTTGTCAAACACAGAAAAATAGATGTGACGCGACGGACCAGTCAAACGGGAAAAAAATATACGAAAATATGTTGAACCCCACACGAACGTTGCGTTGCGTTGCGTTGCGTTAACTCACAAAATTTAGAACGAAATGAAAAACTTGGGAAAGATGAAAAGTATGGTGGACCAAAACTGAAAATAAAAAAGAGTTGGGATTAAATTGCAAAAGATGAAAAACTTTTGGTTAAAAATAAAAAAACAAAGGGTCTAAATTGCAAAATTGAAGTTATTTATTAATTTTAGATAAAAATAAGGATTAAAATAAGTGATATCTATATATTGGTTATTAATTAAATTTAATTTAAAAAAAATTATTAAACAAATATAAATAAAATTTATGAGGTTGAAGGAGAGAATGCCATGTGTCATTATTTGGAATCTTTTATTATAAGTTTGATGTGTTAAATGTGAGTACAGAAACAATAGACCAGTTTGAAACCCTTAAGACTGTTACTGTTTCCTTTTTAAGCTAAATTATTTCTTTGATCTGTTTTACCAGCTGTAAAAATAAAATTAAATAAAAATAAAAAAACTCAAAATGGTTTTAAGTTGCCACAACCAGTCCCGTGTGTGTGTGATGATGTAAAGTCGTACCTGTCTAATGAAGCCCTCAAGGGTTCCTAGTTTACCCATAGCCATAGCCATTTGGCCCATGTAATTAGCTACATTGCCTGAAGGACCAATGGAGCCTGCTAATGTCTCGGCTAATGACTGCTGTAATGCATCCATTCCCTGAGATAAGGCGTCCTCTGCCTGCTGAGATGTTTGCTGCAAGTTATTTATGGCTAATAACTGCTGCTCTGTCAAAGGCTCCAATTGGGTTATAAGTAGCTGCAAAAAACAGTTCCATAAAACATCTTATTTCCTTCCATACATCTGGCATAAATGTTATCAATAGTAATGAAAAGATGCCAGTTTAGACACTCACCTTGAGGAGTTCTGATGAACGAAATCCACCTAACCAAAGAAAGCATCGTTCTGCAGGCGTTTTCCACATGCCGGATAGAATGTGGAAGACATCAGCCTTTGCAGCATCACCTTTTATTCGAAAAATATCTTCATAATGTGCCACCACACCATCAACAATAATGCGAAGTTCACCATCAGCAGCATGTGAGCTAACAGCTTCTCTTAGCTCAGTAATTCTACGGTTTTGCTCTTCCAACCACCGTGCATATTCCACATGAAAAGATGAAGCTCCTGTATAATTGTTATTTTTCAATAGGACATATTAGATTCGATAACAATGACACAAAAGTAAACTCAATTGCACAAACAAAAATATTCAAGAAACTTTCCTATCATCCTCTATACAACTTTTCAGTAGAGATGGCATAATGAATGGTCAGGTGGATCGGGTAAACAATGAAACAGGTTCGAGTCAAAACGTGTAACATTTGGTAAAGCTCCAAATGGTCCAGTTGGGTTTCCGTTGAGCTCAAACATTCCTTGTCCAAATTCGTTAAGTTATTAATAGATAATTAGTGTGTCAGAAATAATCACAAAAATCATGGTATTTCAATAATCATCCTATTTTCTATAGAAAGGTTTTCTGCATTAAGAATGCAAATTTAATGATTTGTTTGATCTCATTCCTATAAAAATAAGTGTTTTGCCTGAATGGCCCGCTTGTAAGTAAATGGTTCGAAATTGCCATCTCCACCTTTTGGAATATACAATTATCACATCAATTTTTTACCAACTTATGGGATGTGCATAGATGGAACATACTGAAGTGAATCAACAAAACAAGGGTTTACAAAGTTTTTGGTGATATACCAAAGAGTAACTAGCTACAGATATACCAAACAGACACCACAGAACAAAACAGAGGTTTTCAGGTTTCAAATTACAATGTCATTGTAACAAAGTTTTTGTTACTTGACAGTAATTGTTGACAAGAAGTACTCACAAGTGACAAGGGATATATAGGATGGAAAATCACATGGTCATACCATTTCCACTGGTTGATTGAGTCTGTTCCCCTGAACTTGAAATAAAGATGCCCTTTCAGCAAAGAAGAAATAACATTAAGACAGGTGAAGCTGCTTCAAACGTTTTTTTTTTAAATGGAAAGGATTGATGAAACCAAACCTGCTGCCTAGCGCGTTGAAGCTCTTGCTCGAGTTGGCTCAACTTCATTCTGCTACTTTCGAGCTGTTGGACATAGGCCTACAAAATCCAATGAGAACAGTTAAATTACGATTCACCATTTATAATTTGAGAGAAAGGAGAGTCTAAAATTGGTCAAGATGAAAAAAGGATCTAAAATACTCCATACTAAAAAATGCAACATGTATATTGATTGGCACATACTTCTATGATGTTTTGAACTTTTGTTGTGGTTTTAATGACTATAATGCCTCTTGAAGAGGAAAAATAAAGAAAGCTTATGTACCCAAAGCAATGTTAATAGTTTCGAGTAATGGCTACTGACAAGAAAAACACTAAATTAGTAGTGAGGACATTTTACACTGACAAGTCTCTATGATTACCAACTTAATACAAAAGGTCCATAATACAGCTCATCATCATCATACTCAGTAAATACCACCAAAAGCAAAGCAAAGGTAGGGTCTATCAGGGTAAGATGTAGACAGCCTTACCTCTACCCCGTAGGAATAGAGAGGCTACTTCAAGTGAGACCCCCGGCTCGATAGTAGTTTTGCATCAAGCCTTGGACATAAGGCACATAACACTCAGCAATCGGGACAAAGACCAATTAGTGCATGTACCCTTTTGTCTTTCAGCTATCAACGCCACCACATGATGCATGATTAACCGTCCTTAGCTTTTAACGTTATTTTCACGGAATTAGTAAAATAACGTTAAAATTAGTGCACTTTCACTTTTGCCCCCTGATGGCCCACACACATATACATTATATGCGCATAATAAAAATGACGTCATGAGTACACATTATATGATGTGATTCCTTAAATTGCAGATTTACCAAAAATTATACATATCTTTAGTTATCTACATCCATGATCCATCTATCTCATGCATACCACCCTGCGCCATCTTTCTTTCAGATAGCATTGGGCTAAATTATTGAAAAATGCAGCTCTGAAAGCCAAACTATAAACCAATTTGCGATGCACTAACTTGGCTTCAGTTTTTCAGTCAAGTAAACAAATTACTTCAAACCTTGAATAAATATTGCATAACCTGTGGCTTATTTTAATAAATAATAAATAATAAACAATAAACAATAAATAATAAATAATAAATAATAAACAATAAATAATAAATAATAATAATATAAAAATAATAATATTAATCATCATCATCATCATCATCCATAATGAGGATGATGATGAATAATAAATAATAAATAATAATAATAATAATAATAATAATTCTATGATGATTGTCTTCATAGAATTTCTGGCTCAACTACTACACATAAACATAGCTAATATTTGCATATTGTATCTAAATTTGTAATCTTGTGTATATATTGGATACGTAATACAAAGGAGGGCATTGACCCTATTATCACTTTCATGGTATCACCAGCGCAGGTCATAACCTATTATCACTTTCATTAAGAGATGAAAAGAAAATATACCTTCTTCCGTAAACGACTTTTTCTTGCAGCTTCACGATTTTGAGCAAGCCTACGAAGTGTCTGAAGATTCATTATAGTTAAACAATAAATCAGACGATAGCATTACAACCGCAGACTTGGCTATCAAGTCCAAAATAACAGCATCACTTGACTTGAAGCACATATAGATAATTAATTTAGCGGTGGCGTTTTCAACCCATTAATTATGGACAGGTCAATTTGGGTTATGAATTATCCCATACAGGTAAAACATTATATATAGCTAAAAAATAAACGGGTAGGGTTGAAAAGTCACTTAAGTGCATCTTAAAGTATGTAACCTCCTAACTTGCTTTAATTCAAACATTTATATTATTAATCTTATTATATAACTTTGTGATCATATATAGTGTTTAATATGTTTTTTACATACACTTAAACGGTGGCAAAAAAGTGTGTGCGAGTCAACCCAACATGTTTTGATCTACCATAAACCTGTTTAGACCTGATATCCAACCCGCTTGACCTGCCCTTGTTACCACCTCTAATAACTCTCATGTCTCTGTATTCATAATGACAATAAGCAAGTGTTGTCAAGGAAGAGCGGTGTGTTTGAAGTTCAATACTGAAGTAGAGAAGAGATGATAAATTTTTGCTTTCTAATAGCTCTCTACTAATCTTAAATGAATTTTTGTTTGTGGGGGATTAACAATCCTATTTGAATCATTCAAAAAAGAAACATGGCAACTATTATGTACTTTAGAAAAATCAAGTAACAAAAACCTTTTGGTCCCTCGACTTGTCACTAGCATCAGAAACCACAAGCCCATGGGATTGACCATTATTGAACTGCATTAGAATAATCACAAGCACCATCTATTAGCAAACTCCATCTATGAAATTCAAGTCTATCTCAAAAAATATGAGAAAACAAAAATCTCAAATATTATTGTAGATCATTGATTTAAAGTTTCCCAAAAGCTTCATATATAAGATGTAAATGACCCAAAAAGAACATTCAAGTAGTTAAAGTATTACCCCCATAGCCTTGTCATCAGTGTCCCCATCAGTGGAAGTATCAGTCCTCGGACTGAACTCTGCCATCATGGCCTCTTAATAAAAAAAAAAAAAAACGTGCCAAGGTTTTTTTGTGTTAAAATAGCTATTGAATAAACCGCGATCTATAGGTACCGAACAATGTCGTAGAATGTATGAATATCCCACCGCCCCTGCATATAATTTAGCAAGTTACTTGTAGAAACCAAAACCAAGCTTTCAGAACGGGTGTCATGTGTGTGTATGTAGTATGTACATACACAAACACACACACACACATTTTATACATAATTATATATTAGTAACTAACCTAACTCATCATTGATTAATTGGCCAATGCATCTAATCTAAAAATATGAATATATTATCTCTTGTACAACATATTGCAGGGTGTTTGGATGTCTGATTTGAAGTGATATTTGCTACTTTAGAAAATCAATTGCATAAGGTTAGGTTAGGGATAGTTCTGTAACTCGACATATAGCAGTCTCTGTCTCTTCATCATAGGCTCAACAAAATTTCAAAAACTTGATCCACATCATTCGAATTACGTCAAGAGAATCTTAACTAATGCATGTTATACCTAGGGTTAAGAAGCCTCTATCATATACAAAACCTAGAAGCAACGTGTAATTTATCTAAAGTCAAACTGCATCATCCTCTTTCTCATGAACACACACACATATATTATTTCAATTTCAGCTTCAAAATTCATAACAACTTGGTTCGACAGTCTGAAGATTTAAAATAAAAACAAAGAGAAGAAGTAAGGTTTGCGTGTGTTAAGAGATAAGGAACACAATTGAGCAACCCTAAATCGAAATATTAAGGTGTGTGAGTGCTGGGATTAGAGAGCTTACAGGTTAGTTTAGCAGAAGAATCGAATCAAACAGTGTTCGGATGCTGTTGATCTCTTCTTCTTCGCTTGTCTGTGTCTGTGTGTGTGTGAGAGAGAGATAGAGAGAGAGAGCAAAGAAAGTAAGGAGAAAGGGTGTTTGTTTGGTAGGAGGGAGGGTCCAAGTGTCGATGGTTTTGACTTTTTGATACCAACCAACCTTTCCTTTCCAATCGGCGGTGGTTGTACATGCCTCACCTTCAATTATTTCTTTGGTGATGTAAATCCATCGTGTAATGGGTGCGTTGTGCGACTTTAATCTAAAGTTAAGTTGGGAGCCACTATAGTATTCGTGATGTAATTATTTATATAGATGTCTCCTAGTTAAAACATCAATTATTTCATTTATTGGTTTACTTTTAATGAATTGCTAAAGGGGTATGGCTCTAAAAAGGGTACGCGGACACCCACCTAAGGGGACATACCATTCTAGAAACTTCGTCGTCTAGATAGATCTAGAACGTCGACAGAACAAAACTATATTTGCGATACATAGTTAGCTCGACACGAATACAAATGTATAAAAATATATTTATATATACCCGACGCATTTATATTTTTATGACGATTGTATTTTATATTTTATTAAAAACGACTAACTAGTGGGTATAATTAAGTGGCATCCTAATATTTTTGCTCAATCAACCATCACCCTACCCTCACCACACTCCACCCCACCCCTAGACCCTACGACCAAACACTCCACCATACACCATTGATCATTCAGATGCTACCTCTTAATGGTTTAAAATCTCTGAATGAATAAGAGGTAACCTCAAGTCTGAATGATTATGAGGTAACCTCTAAATGGTAAATCATCACATGTCACATTCTTCTACCTTCTCATTGGAAAAATTCTTAGTGGTTCCATTAAGAGGTAGCCTCTGAATGACCATTCAGAGGCTACCAAACAGCCCCTAAGTCAAATATCAGTACATATACTAATATTAAATAACCACTACCATTCCCAAATCAATCAAGTATCAACCCATACATTTTCATTTGACTTTGAAGACCTCAAAAATATCGGACCATTCCTTGCTCCTTATGACCTTGCAAGCAATCACCAAACTTGAGTTTTATATGAACAACCAATCACACTTAAAAACCTTTTTACATTTCAAAACAATACAAAAACTCTCAGTTCTTCCTCTCTTGGTTACGGCTACAACAACACACACACAGCATATTGTTCAAGTTTTCATCAAGAATCTAAGCTATGTTCAAGTGCTCCAAGGTGTATTAAGTGGTTACTAAAGTGTTTTTAGGTGTTCTTCAACATCCATATCTTCTCCTTGTTTTTTGTTAGTGAGCATTTCTCAAAACTCTAGTTTTAAACATTTTACTAGTTGTTTTTGTGTAGGATTCATCCAAGTAGGTTGTTTTTTTGTTAAATACTTGAAACATGAAACTAACACCTTATATATTTTGTTGTTTTGATTTTAAATATGTAAGGAAACACTTTGATGGTTACAAGAGTTTCTTACAAGTATTTTTGTTGATGATTTTGAGTAAAGAAACAAGTGTATATTTTAGACTTGAAAATATGCAACATATACAACAAAGGAACCATGAGCACAAACAAACAGGGCCGGCCCTGAGAATTCGTGTACCATGTTCGAGCTTGAAAAAATGTGCCCTTAGACCTTAACGAAACTGAGTATTGGGCGCACTAAAGGTCTAAACCTAATGCTAAAGAGTTTAATAACTAATCTAAACCATAAGAATAGTTTTGTAAAGGGGCTTATTGTAACAACCCGCACTTTCGCGCTCGTTACTCTCGTTACGCCTAGCACCGAGATTTGGATCATAATGTAAACTATATCGCTTACAACGCAACTTCGTATATTTTCGCACTACATCGCTTATTACAACACGTTATATCGCACTTCACAACGCTTACGCTTATAACGCTAACGCTTACACCGGTGCATCACGCGAGTGCCTAAACTACACGCTCGCTCATTGCAACGCAAACTCGAAACGCGGTTACTTACACATACATCATATATGTTATATATATTATTAGTATTATCTATGTATTAATACTCGCTTGAAAACGCTCAAACGCACACTCTCGCAACTCGATTTATCGCTCTAATACTCAACGCAACGTGATACTTAATACTTTGCTAAAATATTTAAAGTACTTACACTAACTAACGCAACAAAACGCATCAAACGGGCATCCTATACGCGAAACGAAGAATTTCCTCACCAAACTAGGAGCCTCGTACGAAGACACCCGGCTTCGTACGAAGGCAGGGCCTTCGCACAAGACCACCAGCCTCTTCTATAAATAGCCAAGCCCCTCTTCTCCCATTCTAACTTGTTGTGATTCTTACCGAAAAGCCGCCGAATTGTTGTCCAAGTGTTTTCAAGTAAGATCTATCATTTTTACACGATTACACAACGTTTTCTACTACAATTTTACACAAGACTCACACCGATTTCATCAAAACTTCTTTGTTTTCATCAAAACTTCATATTTTTACTTAAAACTTCATCTATTTCATCTAAACTCGGTCCTTTTCATGACAAATCTTCATCTTTTTCATCAAATCTTCTTCATTTATCATTGATCTACACTTGAACGAATGTTTTGGTTTTAGCTTTGGCTTCCCAAGTTGTAGATTTGAAGATCTCATACCCACCAAGTGTTAGATCTAAGTGGAAACCCTTTTCTCAGCTTGATTTTACACCAAACAGACCTAAAACAACAGGTATTTAGTTCACTTGATAGTGGGATGAGGTAGTGTCGGAACCGTCTTGAATAGGACTTGTGAAAACTGGACTGTTCTGTGCGAAGCCTTGGCTTCGTACAAAGGCACTACCTTTGTACGAACGCAGGTGGCTTCGTACGAAGGCACTAGTTTCACACAGCACAACCCAAGTTCTCATCTGTGACTTAAACAAAGGCCTCTCCGACTCTAAGTTGATCAGTAGCTTAAGGCAGGAGGGACTCGATTTCTCAAAACAAGACGTGAAGAACACTCGATATTGGACCAACGGAAGCAACACATGTGCGAAGTCACCACCTTCGTACAATGGCACGCCTTCGTGTGAAGGCATTAGCTTCGTACGAAGCTACTGTGTCCCACTCAACCCTCCGATTCGACCGTTTCAGCACTCTGGGGGACTTACGCACTTCTGTTCCCGAACGCAGGCTGATCCGGTGCCCTCTCCACTCCATCCAGACCGTGTTTTACTATTAAACGCGCATTGTGAGTATACTTGACCCCTTTTACGCTTTAAAACGCACCTTTTGGGGTGTAACATACGTTCATACTTAAACACACTATCAAAACACGTTACATGCTTAAACTATTTAACACACGCGAATGACCAATATACGTATTTACATGTGATGCTTGATACATATCTGCTAGGAATCTTACTCGTGACGTTCCACCTTAGCTAGTATAGTACTATAGTTCGACTCACACCCGACGAGGTCTAGTTAAGAATAACTCGCACCGCTCCTTCGCAGTCATCTCGGGACTTAACTGGAAGTATTTGTCTAGTTAATATATATGTTGTGTGTATCTCGTTTATGTATGTGGAAATTCGCAACGCTTTTATCTACCTTACTATTATATCAAACTTGTATACTCACAAATACATTTTTGTATTGACGTTATTTTAACGTATGTTGCAGGTTAATACCAGGTTAACATGAATCAAGATTAGGAAGTCTAGAAACCCACAATAAAAATAGGAAAACCTAATTGTATGTATTAGTGAGATCACTGTGGGGGATAACCTTACTTTTTTAAAAAGGGAGTTTATTACAAAGCTCAATAAATTTCCTGGTCCATTTCTAAAAGTGAAAAATGTAAGGCTAAGCCTTTGGCTTTTAATGATTTGACTAAGGTAACCGTACATAGTGAATCACCTATGTGAGAGAGAAGTGGGGTCGCTTCGAAGGATATTGTTGGGGCACAATACTTAATGGCTCTAGCAGAACCAGGCTCATGTTCGTGACCATAACGAACATAACTATGAGGACTTGACTTTGTCAGGGAGAGTTTTGTGTGAAATGTATTGTCGTCTATAGAAATAGCAGACGAGTTCAAAGACATCGATGTCTACTCAGAGCCAGTGGACTAACTGCATTTCATGAGCGAAGGTTCAAAGGGTAACACCTACCAATCATATGCAAAACTCAACTGCTGAAATCTATTTGGAATAATGTTGTTTCTGAGATCGACCTCCATTCATGTGGGGGATTGTTGGAAGTTTTGGGGGTGTGTGTTAATGAAAGTCTCAAAGTGGTAAAACAATTTGTCCCACATTGATGAGGTAACAAAGTAAATGGTTATTTATAAGGTAAGATCTTTACCAAACCATTGTAACTTTATGACATGTTTTACCACAAGTCCTACCCCCGCGCACGCGGGGGGGGGGGGGGGGGGGTTGCAAAAATTGAGTTTCGGAACTGGAATTTGGTTAGACTCATGCGTGCCCGCACGTCCTGCGGACACGAATGCAGCTCCGAAAACCCAGGCCCGCGTGAGGCGGTTTTTGCACTCATAACTGTTATTCGTTTTTAATCTGGTATGATTAATGATCATTATTTTTTTTTCCGGTTTCAAACGGTTATGATGATCATGAATATTCAGTTTTTAAAACCAATGCACTAATGACCATTATTGGCTGTAATTCGCTGCAATTCGGTTATGGTTTTCTTTGACTATAAAACCAGTTCAAGCGAAACAGTTTAGAGACACCAACACATCTTCTCTCTCAATCTCTGCAACATAGCTCATATTTCTTTTCAGTCAAGTGTTCAAGTCCGGCAGTGCGCTGTTGCTGCTTCGAACTGGCGTACCCTGTGAACAAACCGCGAATCTGTTTAAGGGAATTGTGTCAAACACAAGCCCGGATCACTGTTACTGTCCTTTTGCTTTTCTGTTTTCTGTTTCAGATTTCGAGTTCATATCAGCAGGTTACTTAACAGGTGAGACTTGAGAGATAATGTGGCTGATGTTTGTTATGTCTGATAATATATCAATAATAGTAATGTTTTTTAAAAAGAAATTGATTTTATAAATAAAATCAATTTAAAATTCAAATTACCAAAGTACCCTTACTTTATACTTGAAATTACCAAAGTATCCTTCAAGTTAACATACAATATGGATGGAGTTAGAGTCGGGGAGCAAACTGGCGACAAGATGGAAACATCAAGAAGAAAATTGACCCTTTTTAAATGATTTGGGCAAAACCGTTAAAGTGGCTAAATCACAGAGAGCAAAACGGAAGTTAACTCTATTATTTAAAATGATAAAAGAAAATGGTTTTCGAAATTTACCTTAGTCTTTGTCGAGGGTTGCTAGTGGTTTCTTGGAGGTCTCCGGTACGTTACAAGAGGGTTTTGTATTTGTTGAAGGTGTTATAAGAAGAGAGTATAGGTTTTGAGATAAGGAGAGTTTTATTTTATTTTTTTAGATAGAATGGAGAGTTTAAGATGCAAAGAAATTCTTATTAGTTTCATTTCTATTTATAGGAAAAGTTGGCTTGCAAGTAGCAAATGGTTGCAGAGTTTTTATTTACAAGTAATAATGCATGGAAAGCCTTTTTTGAGATGGACCAATCCCATCCATCCAATTCCATCTCAAATTGCAAATCGGTTTGCCAAAACCCTTATCTTCATGTATGATGTATTTCTATTTGCAAGAATTAACATACTTAGGTGCTCTTTGTTTTTGCAGACATAAACTGTCTGCAAGCTGATTTCATCTGTTTTCATGTTTTCAACTGAAGATGTGGTCTGAAGCTCTTCAAGCTGAAAATATAAGACTATTTGTTTTTATAAATTGATACTGTCTGTACAAACTACATGAACTTTGTTTTATTTTCCAAATCAAAACATCCTAAACCAATTACCTCAACTACACATTCCAATTGTAATAACCAATATGCAACCCAATTCCCCAAATTCCCAAATCATCGATCAAACTAAACTGAATTCACATTCCAACCCAACATCATGGGACAAACAAATTGAGGAACTTTATCATAAATCTCCAACATATCAAACTGTTAAAACAGTCGAAACACATAAATCAAACACACATAACAAAATAAACAAAAAGCATAAAACTTTTAGTCACAACAGAGCATCTTGATTATATTACATCAGAAATGAACAAACTTTCTTCATAAAAATGCAAACCCATATGAGAAATTAGAGAAACATAAAACTGAAAGTAATCATCATTAAGAACATACCAGATTATACAAGATGGATCTAAGATTGTTAAAATCAAAGATTTCAAAAGGGGTTTCCAAGAACACAAAGATTATGGTCAAAATCATGAAAAAAAATCTCATCTTTACATCACCCTCTATACAAACAATCAATCAATGAATTGGGTTTCTGATTCTTGAACCAAATGATAGGTGGAGAGAATCAAAGAAGAAACTGTATGTTTGTGGGTGTAAAATGACATGAGAGATGTTGAGCTAATCAACCGCGACGGTGATGACGATGATGATGTTGAAGGTTGATGGCAGCCGCGACGGTGGTGGTGGCCGACTGAGGCGACGGCCCACTGAGGCGGCGCCGGTGACCTTACAGCAGTGGTGGTGGTCCAGTTTTGAGGGAGGAGGGTTTTTTGTAAAGATGAGAGAGGAAGGCTTTTTGTGAAGATGTTTGAAGAAAGGGCTTCATAGCTTTTTTTTTTTTAAGCTGAAAAAAGTCTTTTTCAAATCTGTTTAAAAAAAACAGTCTTCAAGGGTA
>JARYGA010060601.1:107561-133163 GCA_030545235.1 Helianthus tuberosus
TTTGATTATATTCTCCCAACGCTCTTGTTAAAATATTCCCATCGTTTTGTCTGCTTCCCAGTTGTCCCTAGTGCGTTGGAAGTCCTCTTGAAACTGATGACATTTAAAGATGATATCGGTCAATTTGCTCGAAATAGAATCTTTGTCCCGATATTCATCTTTACCCATCGCTTTAAAGAAGGTTTCACGAATTTTTTGCCAAAAAATTGGTGATGTTTGATAATTTGCTACAAAAAAATATAATGTTATATTATTAAAAAAATAAAAATACAAAAAAGTGAACCGAATTATGTAAAAAGATAAAACTAATATACTTTTTAAAACGCTTACCAACATCGGGGTCCTCCGATATATCAGCCACGCCCGTGCCAACGCATATTCCTCGTCTTTCGTCCAAGCTAGGTGGGTTCCTTTTCGACGAGGAGCGGTTGGATCTTTCTTTTTGTGAGACCGTTTTCCACGTTCAGATCCCTCAGCAACGGGCTCGGGTTGTGTCTCCGGTACCGTTTTTATCTCGGGATCAATTTCTTGGGTAGACGGTTGCGAACCGCCCATAGTTGCAAAGGTTTGTGGAGCTTGAAAGAACAATAGTGAACCGCCATGCCTAGTATTTGCGCGTACGCAAATACATTCGGATCCATGTCTTGAAGGTTGAAGTTCGGTTGCGGTTGCGTGGTGTTCGGAAGATATGTATTGGGGTTACCGGGTCTCGACGGCACACCGAAAGGGGTCGACAGGGATTTTATGATGTAATAAAGAAAAGGAGTAATTACAAGTTTTGTCCTTTATGTATGTCCCAAATTGCAGGCGCTGTCCTTTGTCTTTAAAATTGATGAGTTTTGTCCTTAATGTTTGCAAATCTTGCACGTTATGTCCTTTAGGCCTAACCAAGTTAATTTTTTTTGTTAAATCTGATCATGTGCAAGGCACATGAGGGCATTTTTGTAATTTCGTTTTTTTAATAAATGGAAACAATATATAATTATTATATGTTATATACATAAGCACACACCCTCTCTCTCCTCATCATCTTCCCCAAATATGAACCCTAATTTGCGCATCCTGTTTCACGTCAAATTCGAGTTATATGATCACAATTAACGAATAAAACCTTAGGGCTTTTGAATGGAAAATGAAAACGAGTAGGATGGTGGCTTTCTTACCTAAAATCGGTGCACAGATTACAACGGTGGCTCGCCGGAAAAGGTTGCAGCGGCGGCAATGACAACAGAGAAAGAGAGGTAAGAGCGGTGGCTTTCTTACCTAAATACCCCCTAAGCAACCACCGGCGTAAACACAAAAAATCCTTGAAACCCTCCTTCTTTCGCCTCTGAACCAACCACAGGAGGAACACTCTGTTGACTCCATCCGAAAAAAGACACCGTACAGCTCGCGAGCAAGGTTAACATGAAGACGAAGCTGATTAACAGTAACAGCTTGATTTTGAGTGTCCCTACAGTTGGAGATAAACAATGCACTAAGAAAGTAACAAAGTCAGGGAACTCAAAATGGCAATGTGACCGTTGCAATCAAGAGTTTGAAGAATGTGATTATAGATATCTACTTCAATGTCAGGTTCAAGATCACACTGGGTTGACATGGGTGACTGCTTTTCAAGAAGCGGGTGAAGAAATCTTAGGGTGCTCTGCGAAAGAGTTGTACATGATGAAATCTGAAGGCGATGATGAACGATTTGGAAATGTGATTAAAAGCCGTCTTTTTGGTAAGGTGCTTTTGAAGCTGAAAATCAAAGAGGAATCATATGGTTTTAATTTAATATATTTTCTATTTTTACAAAATAGTCCTAATCTATATATTAGTTACACAATAGCCCCTTAAATGGTGAAATTACAATAGTACCCTCATGTGCCTTGCACATGATCAGTTTTAACCAAAAAATCTAACTGGGTTAGGCCTAAAGGACATAACGTGCAAGATTTGCAAACATTAAGGACAAAACTCATCAATTTTAAAGACAAAGGACAGCGCCTGCAATTTGGGACATACATAAAGGACAAAACTTGTAATTTACTCTAAAGAAAAGAGTAGGGAAAGTTTTTATAAAAATAAGGAGAAGAATAGAAGGGAGTAGAGAAAATTTTATAAAAAAAGAGTTGAAAAGTAGGTGTTTATATAGGTAAAAAAGGTGAATAAAATAAAAAAAAATTATTAATTTTGACCTTATGGTAACGGTCTGATTTTGAACATCGTGCCAGTGAGAGCGTTTTTAAAAGCATGTTGGATGCATTTTTTTGGAAAACAACGCCCATGGGGGCGGTCAACCCCGTGTTTGGACGTTTATTTTTTAAGAAAAAACGTCAAAAAACCCCTCACGATGTTCTTATAAAATATACTAGTGGGGAACCCGCGCGTTGCAGCGGGATCGACATTTACGACGTTGTTTGCGCTTCATGTTAGTTTTTCCACCCTATCGTTTTGTTTGGATATGAGTCACGTAAAAGAATTAGTAATTAACAATTTAGTATTAACACGCATAACAATAGGACTTGAATCATTTTACGTGACTGAAGGGGCTTGAATAATTACACACTTTTTTGGTTAAAATTGACCATGCTAATGTGGCTGTCACATGATAAAAAAAAACGGCTCGAAGGGGCTTGAACCACTACGCATCGTCTCACATTTTATGCTTGAGGCACACTTCATTAAATGTGGAGCATGTTTATGGTGAACTTACATTGCTGCCTTAGGACCTCAAGGGGTCGGATTACGACTACATCCTTAGATTTCATTTTTGATGTGCCTTTGGGCTATGGTGTGGGCTTAATGGGCCCATATACGAGTTTTTGGTTTGGGGCATGGGCTCAACTACCATCAAATTTATGGTATAGATTGAGTCCTATTAGTATAATTCAAGAGACTTCGAAATAACTCTCCATACATTTCCACTTTAAGATGATATATTCTATTGTATCTGGTTTATTTGATTAAACATTAGATTTATATTGAAGGATCCACTATTTTTTCTATCATTACGTAATACCGATAGTCTAACGGTTGAAATGTTAGCGTTTTGTTGCTTCATAGTTTCCATTTGGGTTTTGTTCTTTCGAATGTATTTTAAATGTAAGTTCCACAAACATAATTACGATCTAAATTAGACTCTTTAAATCTATCCCGGCGGGTTGAACCAATAGGAGCGAGTAATAGGTCGCAACTCGCAAGCGGACCAGACCCGTCCATAACCAAAACCGTTTAATGGCTAAACCCATTACCCATAACCAAGCAGTTTTTGGGTTGGCATGTATGATTTTTAAGAGGGTCTCGTGAGTTGGTCTTTTGATGGTTCTTTGCAAGAACTGAATGTAATATTATTAGTGAACTGGGCTGAAGTTTGGGCTGTGACTATTATTAATTGGATTCACGGGCTCTTCAAAAAAGGCTAATATGTAATAATAATGTGTAAGAAACTAACAATACTAAATCTTTAATGTATAAGAAACTAACAATGCTAAATCTTCTTTTAGAAGCAATGACTAAATCTCATATCAAATATGTATGGCTGAAAATGTTTAACTTAGTAATCATATGATAAGAACGAATGAAATTTCATACACATTCTATTAACTACTTCAAATATGATAGTAACATGGCTGTAAATGCCACGAGAAATAATCTCAGAAACCAAATAAAGAAAAAAAAACAATATTTAAAATATAAGAACTGTCAAGTAACTAAAAGTAATTATCAAGTAGCTATATAAACCATGGGATTAGGATCAAATACAAAAGATCCTAATTGTAAGAAGTGTAAGAAGGATTTATAGAGTGACAAGTGTCTAATAACCTAAAAAACCCACTACACAAAAAAACCCACTAAAAAAAAAAAAACCTTAAACATCCACCACCACCAACCCCCCCCACCCCCCCCCCCCCCGCCCACCCCCCCGCCCCCCACCTCACCCACCAAATTTTTTTTTTGTTTTTGCCGAGGGGGTGGGGGTTTAGGTTTTTGGGTGGTGGTGGGGGTGGGTGTTTAGTTTTTTTTATATATTTTTTTTAGGTTTTTTGGGGGTGGGGGGGGGGTTAGTTTTTTTGGTGAGGTATAGTTTTTTTTTTGTTTTTTTTTTTTTGCGGGGGGGGGGGGGGGGGGGGGGGGGGGTTTAGGTTTTTGGGTGGTGGTGGGGTGGGGGTGGGTGTTTAGGTTTTTGGTGGTGATGTAGTGGGTTTAGTTTTAGGTTATTGGACACTTGTCACTCTATAAATCCTTCTTACACTTCTTACAATTAGAAGTCTTTGTAGAATAACTTGACCCATAAACCATGATTGGTAAGCTATTAAACGTCTCATATGAAGGGATTATTGCCATAATATATATGAACCATGTTATTTGGAATATATATACTCTATAAAATCAAAAATATTAAAACCTGTGCCACAGCTGAACAATGTGCTTATCTCTATCTGATGCATTTTTGTCATTTCCATGAAGAATTGCTGATTCATATTTGTCTTTAAAATTGGGAAAAAAATAAGAAGAAAGTAATGCCAAAAATAACAAAAAAAATTGTAAAAGTAGTTACATGTAAGAGACACTCTTATAAAAAACTCGTATTACATCTTACCATTTCTTATCACCCAAAAGCTCTTGGACAACAGAAGTTAGACAAACCCCTCAGTTCCTAGATTAGATAAGAAAAAGATCATTAAAGAAGTCTTTATACAAACTGTTGTGTAATATAAATCAATTGACATAAACATGTAACCACCATTGGTTAAGTGTAGAAATGACCAAGTAAGTAGATTAGTTAACTCGTCAAAAACAGGTGGCCATCTCAACCCATTGCGTTATGAATGTATTAAAAAGGTGTTAACTACTGCAATCTGTGATGTGTTTTCTCTCAAACGGGTCAAAATAAAAAATAGTTAAAAGAGAAGCGGGTGAAATGAGTTAGTTGCCTAAACTTTACTTTTTAAGCATGCAACCTATACATATTTTACTCAATAATATAAATTTACACTGTTTAAAACGCCAAGTGAAATAAGTATTGAGAAAATAAAGTGTTTGCAGGTCAACCAACTCAGCTAGTTTGAACGATTACCTTAATTGCCAAGAGAGATGGATTGGAAAATAAATGGTTGAAAAGTATAGATGAATGATTGAGTTAACCGTTGAAGCAAAGCATGAGCAGCAAGTAAAGACTTCAAAATATGTTCATCTTTTGGTCACTTTACGTATTAGCCAACTACTGGCACTAACTTTAGCCAACTCTAAAACCAAGTCAGGTAGATGTCAAAATTGTGACCAATTTATTCCTTCTGAAAATGTAGAAAAAAATAAATATTTGACTTTTAAGAATCAAAATTGATATAAATTAATAAAACTCGTTACACATTTACTTTCTATCTAAGTTTTTTAATTATACCTACTAAACCGGTTTGAAATAAAGTCCAACCCAAATTTGACCCATCGTCACATAAATGGGTTTAAATAGCCCCTCAATCTTTTGGCATTGAAGATTTCAGATCTTTTGCAAAAATTATATAAAATAATGAAAATAATTACACTACTATTAAAGATTAATGACCGATGCGACAAAAACTGATAATGAACAACTTATAAAGCACAAAATAAGTTGTAGATACATCAATAATTAGCAGCAACCACCAGACACTCCTCCTTCCCTAAATGCACAACCACAAGCCACCGCCCCTCCCCCCGAAGATGTTTTATTTCCAGAGTTTTCTTTTTAACTCGCGACCAACAAAGTTTCAAACTCATAGTTAAACCACCTAATATAATTTAGTTATGAGTATTTATATTAGTTTTTTCCGATCACCATATTGGTATTAAGTATAAAAGATAACAAGCTGAAAGTTGAGTACTCCCCTGAGACTTGTGTCAAAATTCAGCAGCCTTCTTATATATTAAAGTTTAAACATTTGGTATATAAGTAAACTATGTGAGCCACTTTCTATCAGAAGTTGAAGAGTTTCCACAAAAATGACCAGCATGTATCCAAACAAATAATTCTAGTGGACCCAGTGGTAGAACAAATCACAAAATGCGCTCCCAGGATTACACTTTAGTAAGCACGCACAAACACAAAAAAATACATATAGGTTATGTAAGTGTAAAACCATAGATCGTGCTTATTTATTCCTAAATTTTGGGCAACTTATGGTAGAAACCTATGAGAATTAAAAAAATAAGTATATAAGTATATAAATAAACTGTGCCTCATACACAAAGCGGTTTGCTTCTGAGCCTTACGCCATGGTTCTAGAATTTAGACCCTATGTAACTGGTGCGCCTTGCGCTATATAAAACCTCGTAACCTATTGCAGCTTATTTGGCCAATAAAGACACTAACAATCAAATCATCCACTATAATAGATTATCATATAAACGTATAATCAACAATAATAACAAAAATTCAAGCTTACCGGAGATTCTTCAAAATGAGGATGACTTGTAGGCTGTGTATAAGTAATTTTCTCCTATTTCAACACCACACCTATGTATACACAAACAATTTGTAGTCACTATATCTTCGGTATGATTCTTGCACCGCACCTATTTGAATTTAACATATCAAACTGCAAACAAGTATAAAAGAAACTTACAAAAGTTGTCTTCAAAAATTTCCGGTGGTAGATTGATATGTACGAACAAGAAGACCAACTCCAATTCCGACACCAAGACAAATTCACATGCATCAATTTATAAATGAACTATGTCTACCAAAATCGCAATTGTTTCCATAGTAGCAGTATGCCATTCTTTAGTCCAAAGGCTGTCCATTCATTCTGAAGCCTATGTAGCTACAGTGTGTACCACGCTCAGTGCTTTTCATTAATTGTTTCTACTTCCTAATCTGAACCCGCAAAAAACTCTTGCTTTTTTTCAATTTTATATCACATAGATCCAATTTCAAACCCATTGATCATTACCTTAATCACATTAATATGAAGACTGCAAATTTCCTGTTCACGTATTTGCACACAAAAAATCAAGAGAAATGCTGACCATTAGTAAGTCAAACCTAGCATGTCAGCATACACCTTTAACTTATTTGCACACAAAAAATAAGAGAAATGTTGACCTTTAGTAAGTCAAACCTAGCATCTCACCATACGTAATACTTTTTAATAATAAATTAGTGCTGAAATTATGGACATATTCAAACAAACTTTCACAGAAAACAAAAGTATATTCATCAAATGTAGCTCAATCATTTTGAAACTCAGATTACAAATTAACTAAATCAATGCACATAATTTTGTTGGTGAAGTATTCTCGGCAGTACATAAATAGCATATTCCATATAATATTAACAATCCTAAAATCCATCCAAACATAGTTCAACTACGATCACATATTCTAGAAAATGAAGGTAAAAAGGTATTCAAGATTCACCTGTTTTAAATCGGTTTTTCAAATTAAGAAACAACATAAGGGTTTTTTGACTTTATAAGTAAATCAACCCAAAATCGAGGAAAAGGTTGGCGCAAGAACATCTCCGACGCTGTCGAAAGATGAAACCGACTTCCACAACGGGTTCCTGTTCAAATCGGTGGACTGAAGTGGACCGATGTGGGGTTCATCACAGATCCGCTCAAAATCGCATAACAAAGGTGAAATCCTTTTCTGTCGTTCTCTCTTTTTTGTGTTACCTGGAAAGCAAAACTGAAGATGAAAAGCTATGAGTCACACAGCAAGCAGAGAGCAAACGTGGCAAGCCAAAGTTAAAACTAGGGCCGTAAACGAACCGAACGTTCAACGAACAGTTCGTGAACCGTTCGGCGGGAAGTTCGTTCGATTAGCTTAACGAACGAACACGAACAAAAAATTCCGTTCGGTAAGCTTAGCGAACAAACACGAACATATGTCACGTTCGTTCGACTGCGTTCGTGAACGTTCGGTAATATGTTCGGTTACGTTCGTCCGTGTTCGTTTGATTATATTAAAAAAAAATAATAATAAACCTTTTATCTAAACATATTGAAAACTTGAACCCTATTTTTTCTAAGTTAGCTAAAATTTGGACATGCTAAGACATTTTTGAGGATAATTATGTCTAAGTTAGTTAAAGTGGATTCATCGTTTGGTGGTGCATTAGACTTCTTGTGTTTTGATTTATCATTTGATGGTTGTATTTAACTACTTATATCCAATGTTTAAGGATAACAATATTTTCATTTTTTTATTTTCAAGTTAAATGTTTGTTTGCATTCTTTTTTATTTACTCGCGTTCGTTTATGTTCGAGACCAATGTTCACGAACTGTTCGTGAACAACTGAATTTCCTTAACGAACGAACATGAACATAAACTTATGTTCGGTATGCGTTCGTGAACAATTCACGAACATGTTAATTTCCTTAATGAACAAACACGAACATGGCCTTGTTCGTGTTCGTTCGGTTCGTTTACAGCCCTAGTTAAAACTGCTTGAAGGGCTTGAATTACAAAAATACCCCTCTACACTGTAGCAAATATGTGTTATCAATTGATATATATAATAATGTATCCGTTTTCACATGATTTTTTATTTTTTTTAAGTAATGTACTTCTTTCTTTATTTTTATTAAATTTTTAGTTTTAGTAAGTCTTAGAAAGAGAAATAGTTAATGGAACTGGGTACTCATTTGAAGACTAGTGTAACATAAGGAGTGATAGGAATCAGAGTAGGCAACGTGTAGGATATTTAAAAATTCTAAAGAAACGGATAGGCTACGGGTCACTCGAGATACAGATACACCACTCGATCAATCCGTAGGGCACTCTAATACGAATTTAGGATACAGAAATCACCACCTAAACTTGTGATTAGATTCCAAAGAACACCACACAAAGAGCCAATTTGTGCTAGCAATGGATAAATCTGGTTGCTCACGAAAAGAGAGAAAACATATAAACAATTTTTAATCATAAACTAACTGCCTTTTCATTAATTATTCGAAGGTTTACATAGAGAAATTAAAACAACTGTTGCCCACGTTCCTGGTCCTTAGGGAATTGAAAACACTAACCGACCCACTATTGATAAAACATTAACTAACATGCAAAAATTAAAACATAAAAAACTAGACTAGGGAATAAATAAAAACATAAAATTAAATGGAAAAATAAGCATGGGGAACGTGGATGAGCATTCAGTGCATGGGCCATCTTTAGCCACATTTACGGGTACCCAAGGTGACTCGGCTGACCCATAAATTTGAATTGGATCCACTTGCTGATGACTCGTTTTGTTCCTCTTCAACGGCTAGTGACACGTTACTCGGGTGGCTCCTATCAAGGAGAATCCTTGATATAGGCATCTCGTTTAACACACGAATTACAACAATCTCGTCTAACACATAAATTACTATGTTTCAAGGTAGAGATGATGAGGTAGAAGAGAAAGTGTGTGATATCAAAGAGAGAGGAGAGTGTGTTTGTGGATGGACGGGGTCAATTAGATTATGTGAATGGAGGAAAGTTGAGAAGTAGTTAAGACAATAAAAAAAAAATACATATAGAAATCAAATACGAAAAACGTAGATATAATAACCCAAATGTAGTAAAAATGTGAGTGTGTTCATTTCATACAATGTATGTTATTTCATTTTTACATAACATCATTTCTTTATAATTTTCAACTTTATAAAAAAAATGCCTTCATAAAGAGCTTGAAAATAAGATCTGTGATGATACTATGAGGATAGTCTTGTTGAACATGGTTATAAAAAGGCTCAAAGATGAATAATAACATGATGATGAGAAGCTAAAAGGTTAATCGCAAGAGGAAATGGAACTATAACCACTTTTAAAAGGCTTGGCCGCCGGAGATGATGATTATTCAATATCTGGTGGGTAACCATAACCACCCGCATATGACTTGATGCAATCTCCTTATTTCTGTTTCATGTTTGATTTATAGCCTGTTGCTGTATACAAAATAAACATTAAATAGGCGGCTAAATCGTGTAGAAAATAAGAAACTTGACATGCCAACCCCTACTTAAAACTTACCCTTTCATGGGTCGAGTCATAACGGAACACAAATCTTCATTAAAACAAATCTATAGCTGTGTGAAAATCAAACCCCCATATGATTCATTGCGGTTGACAAAAAACATATTAATATAACAAGAAAACAACATTTTGAATGAGAATCACGAAGCCTGCTGTTTCTTCTTCTTAGGACGTCTCTTCCTTTTCGGTTTCCGGGCATCAGAGTTGGAACTCAGATTACTACCACTGTTACCCTCCAATGGTCTCCGGTCCCTATAAGAAGGCCGGTCGACACTTGTTGATGTATTACTGGATGAGGACATGTCAGACCTATTAGAAAACGGCTTCTTGTGGAAAGAGTTACCATATCTTGATTTAACATGAGCTGTAGTTGAACCATTTGAGGCCCGAGGAGGAGGCATAAGAGCACGAGCCGAAATGTGTCTCTACACAAAGACGCGCGCATACACAAATCAACAGGTTGTATGTCTTGAAGGTTGAAATATCCAGGATCTATGAAAAGCAAAACTAACCTGATTTCTTTCATCGCTTGACATACCAGAAGCCGCTTTCCCAGATGCACTAGATGCTTGTTCCCTAAAAAATAAATCAGGTTTTTATATATTTTTACGATGAACAAACAAAATGTATCTATTAAAAAGGAAAATCAATGATGGTACTCAAACACAGATATCCAAACGTCAAAGATAACTGGTAAAATGACAAGCACAAAATTTGGCAAACCTTGCACTTTTATCAGTCCATTCATCATCTGCATCAGCCTCATCACTTGAGCTTCCGCTTAAAAAGAAATCGTCCTCGCTTAAATCTAGCCCATCATCATCACTTCCAGTTTCTGCGTTATAAACGAAAGCTTAGTAGCATGGTCACAAAATCATAACATGATACAAAAAAGTATAAGTATACTGAAAATATTCACTTCTTTTACCAATAATACGATGTAATTCACCTTACTTTGTTGCTTAATAGCATGTGCTTTCTTCTTTTTATTGAAAACATGATTGCTTTCTTCTTTTTATTGAAAACATAATTCATCGAGTTTTAAAAACAGAATATGTGATTACAAAATGGAGTGTTGAATCGGTTGAAAAGGTGTGAACTATGATCATTTCTAGTCCTTATTAAGAGACATTTTAGACACATGATCGAACAGCCAAACATATAAAGGAAGATATAATATAGCTAATTCTGGTGACAAGTGATTTAAAACAAAATATCTTCACATCTTCATCGCCTAAACGATCCATAGGATGTGCAACTTCAGCATATCAAACTCCAAACGTGTCAACAATCTCAAAGTCTCAAACACCCACTTGATATCTTTGTTATGCAGTAACTTTCTGTCCCACAAGGCACAAATAGCACAACTAATTTCCTTTGTGGGACTAAAAGAGCATGAAGAGGATATTGTTAAAGTGATTGATTTTGAAGTAGCAAATTACCAAATCTTAAGGACTGCTTTATTACCTAATTTGTGTTTAGAAATGGATGTCTGTAGTTGTGGGTCCTTTAGTTTCAGATAGTTATGTGCTAGCAGTTTTGAGTTTTATTTAGTTGTACATAGGATTTTGGGTGAATTGCTTACTCTTCTAATTTTAATCGCCACCTTGCAGATGGGCATTTTAAGAGTAGATCTTGCTTTACTTATGTCTTATTGTTGCTTCTGTTTCAATATTATCGTTGAGCATTTTTAGAAATTCATTTTAGAAATTCATATTCATGCCAAGTATATAATATGAAGTTAAAAACTTTATTGTCAGCTCTATAACTTCTTTAAACTCATATAACTCTAGCTATGTGAGCCAATCGAGCTTGCGCTCATAAATGATCAAATTGGGATTGAAAACTAGATAATACGAAAAAAAGGTCAAATAAATAAACGAAGTGCCTGGAGATAAAAGTCATAATGACCCATCATCACGAACGGCATAAAACGATAAATAAACTAATTGCCATATAACATACAAACAAATGATTGACCTCCAAACACAGAAGAAACTACCATAGTTGTTCATGACAAATAGCGATAAATAGCGGGCGCCATTTTATAAATAGTGATACACTAGAGAGAGAAATTTATATGTATACTATATCAAAATACCCTGGTATACATGCTATTTTATATGAATACACTATCATAGAGAGAGAAAATTTATATGTATACTATATCAAAATACCCTGGTATACATGCTATTTTATATGAATACTGTCATAGTTACTAATGGTGACTAGCGATAAATAGCGGGCACCATTCTATAAACAGCGATACACTAAAAAGAATAAAATTTATGTGTTCAGAATACCCTGGTATATACGCTATTTTATATGAATACTACCATAGTTGTTAATGGCAACTAGCAATAAATAGCAGGCACCATTTTATAAATAGCGATACACCATAGTTGTTAATGGCGAATAGCAACAAATAGCGATAAATAGCGGGCGGCCATTTTATAAATAGCGATACACTAGAAAAAAAATTCAAAAGTTTATACGTATATTATATCAAAATACCCTGGTATATATATGCTATTTTACATGTGTACTAAACAAAAACCTAAAATCCAGCTATTTTATAGCTATATTTAATTTCTATTTATATTAAAAAAAACAAAAACAATTGTCGCTATTATCGCTATCTATCGCTACAACCCTAATAGCAAGCCTAGACCTATGCTACATATAGCGCTATAGCGATCGCTACGCTCGCTATTGACAACTATGCGATACACTAGAAAGAATAAAATTTATATGCACACTATATCAAAATACCCCGGTATATACGCTATTTTACATAGGGTAGGGTTCCAGCGTGAACAACCTCCCAAGAGTGAACTGCGTGAACAGATATGGACCCTTGATTTCCTTTTTAGTTGTTAAGGGTAGGATTGTAATTATATAAAAAAATAGATTTAAATCATTATTTTAATAATTGAATTAAGTTACATCTTTCCTAATTTAAATTCATTATCCACATTATGTTTATTTATTAATAAGATAATTATCAAAACAAACAACAAATCACCAGATTTCAATTTTTATTTTTATTTCAGATTTCATCACTAGAATTCAAATTTTGATTTTTAAGATCCACGTAACCTTCATATTTCAACGGTATACACATGTGTACTTGGATATAAATAGAACAGTACACATGTGTACTCAGCATCGTACATATGTGTACAGTAATTCACAGGTGTACATCAACATTCAATACAAAAAAAATTCTGAGATATCACAAAAACAGACGATATACACATGTGTACATCGCATTAAAAAGAGGGCAAAATCAGAATACACATGTGTACATCGCATTTAAACAAATATTTATTTTAATAATTGAATTAAGTTACATCTTTCCTAATCCTTGATTTGATTTGTGAGAGATTTATGCAATCAATTTAAGAGGATAATTGATTACTTGATTTGTGAGAGATTTATGCAATTAATTTAAGATTGAAATTACACATATACCCTTTTTGTATTTAATTAAATGAAAAAATTAACCAAATAATTACCATCATGCCACTCACTTTAATCTCAAGATCATAAAAATAAAGGGCCCAGATCAGTTCACGCAGTTCACTCTTGGGATTTTGTTCACGTTTGAACCTAATCCATTTTACATATATATATACATAAACCTAAAATCCAGCTATTTTAAAGCTATATTTAATCGCTATTATGCTTAAAAAATAATAATAGTAAATAAAAACTGAAATCCCACTATTTATGGCTACATTACCTGTAGCGACCTTCGACCTATATGCTACGCTATTCACTATAACTACCGCTATTGACAACTATGAATACTACCAAATAACTTTTGAAGAACAGTAAGAGACAAAGGTAAATTACCTTCCAAATCCTTCCCACTAGCAACAGCAGCAGCTATATTTGCTTTGATCTGTGTGCGTAAGCTGTTTCTCTTATCAACAGTCTCCGCATTATCACCTTTCTTAAATAAAGATACATATTTCTCTGTCTTGGGGAAAAACTGCAGTTTCAAAATAGGATCATGTTTAGTCTAACAGTCTTAAGCAGTTAATGCGGTAAAAATCATAGGTTATCGCCGTGGGATATCGGTAATTTTAATATCATGCAGAATTTAAATATATAGCAAGTTAACACTAACAATACGGTATACTCTCCTACCATTAACAAATTAACCGTTTGCAACTTGCAAAACACTAACAATTGTAGCAAGTAGGAACTGATTAAGACTTGAAACACCAACATTTAACACTATCAATTAACAATTAAGAACTTAAACACTAATAGCAGCAATAAGAAGAAAGACGAATGGTAGAACTAAGAAGAAAGGTGCTGATATCGGGAAAATCGGTGATATACTCGTCAAATATCAGTTAAATATCGGTCAATATCGCCGATAATATCGGTACCAATATTTTGACCGATATTTAACACCAATATTTTACATGGGGCAGAATGCAGATAACCAATATTAACTGCATAGCGCATATGGGTATGTATTTGTAACAAGTATAAGCATATAATCCTAATGAAGCAAAAAACTGAACCACACATACCTTATATTGATGATAAAGAGAAAAGGTGTGTATGAGAATGCAATCATGAAACTTACCCTAATATACTCAAGATCTTCTTTCAACTTAGAGAGCTGCTCAGCAATCTCGGCTTCTTGAGCCTGACCAGATAACGAGCGTTGTTGTTTCTCTAATCGTCTTATTTGTCGCTCAACCTTCCTTCTTTCTGATTAACACAACCATTAATTATATGCACGTAAATGCAGAAATAGTTTCATCAAATCAAATTATTATTACCAAAAAACTTGATCTTTCTGTCACGCAAGAATATTTTACGTTCCAAAGCTAGATTATCTTGCATCTGCTGTTGACTCTTCAACCCTTCTAGTTTCTTTATGAGAGATTCTTTGACCTCAGGTCTCGTATCCTTTAATGTAACATCATAAGTAGAATGTGTGATCATTTCAGCAAATGCAGAAGAAAAAAATATGTTAATTGTGTGAGAAAATATAGTCCACTCCACATTGATGTGGAACAAAAAATATGTTACTTGTGTGAGAACTGGAGCTTTTGAGGAAACGCTCAAGTAAAACTCACCGATGTTTCTTCCAAATAGTTCATTTCAATGACATAATAATTTTATATAACCGTTTCCTTTAAACTTAAAACTATCCTAAAATCAAAATATGCCTCTATCGTATTGAAATAAGAAGATAGATTGATAGTTCCAATTCAACATTAATAAAAGTGTCTCCTAACATAACAACCCATCAACCGATTCCAATCCATCACACAAAAACCAATCTCGACTTCTAGGTCACTTGATATGCATTTCTCTACAAATAAACAATCAGCACGGATGCTATAGACAAAAGTCAGGCCGCTTTAATTTGTCTTTCAATTGCATGCTTATAAACCCTAACATGTTATATCAATCAGCATACCAAGTCAAAACATAATGAACTAACGATTAAGTACTAACTAGCATACACTCACAGCATAGATTATAGACGCATAAGGATTTCGCTACCAAAATATCAGAGCTATCGTTCTATGTGTAATAGTTTCAGTTATTGTAACATTCAAATTGCAGGTCATCCTATTTGGTACAAAAGGAGATGATGATAAATCATATGCATATACACTGAATTTCAACCACAAAATCGAAACAATAACCTCTACAGATGAAGAATAACGTATTGAAATGAATGAAACAGCGTGCCTAAATTACCTTACGAAGCAAACGCTCGGTAGAGCGAATCTGGCGTTTAAGAGAGACGAGCTTGGATTTAGGTTTCTTCTCGACGGCTAACGCCTTCGGACGGTGGTTATTCACCGGTTTCCGTCCGGCGACCCGCCGCTTGTCGTAACCACCGTGAGCCATCTCCTTGCTTCTACTAGGTTTTCATTGTTTTTCCTTGGTTTGTATACTTCTGAAACAATGTACAGTTTTCGTCCATCTACTTTCATACAACGCACATTTTATTATGTTAACCTAAAAACAATGTACAGTTTTCGTCCATGTACTATTTTGGACCCTGTGGTTTAGCGGGTTTAACCTGTTCAGCTTAAAAATGAATCTTTTAGTATATCAGACCTTAAGGTTGTATTTTATAATGGTTTTGGTCTCTAACACTAACTTTGTTACTTTTGTCCAGTTAAGTCTAAGGGTATTTTGGTCCTTTTACATATTAGAGGATGTTTCTGTAAATTACAAAGTTCTTTTAAGATTAAAGGGACTATATATGTGTGTGTATAATTATTTAAGTTTTTATATTGTTTTGATATTTTCACGATTATTATTTAATAACATATGTTTTAAATATACAAATTTGTTTTTTACAAACGTTAACCATCTAATTTTTATAAAATCTTCATTTTTAAGCCGTTCATTCGTTTAAAATTGTTCACTTTTAAGTTTATTTGATTTTTAAAATCGTTCATTTTTTTTAAGTTCTCTTTTCTTAATGGTTATAAGTAAATAATAGAATACAAAGTTTGAAAAACAAAGTATTTAAAAAAAAAAGAAGTGTTTTAAAAATGCACGATTAAAAAATGATTTTTTTTTAGAAAAAAAGTTTATAAACAAACAAATTTAAAAGGAATGGTAAAAAAATGAATTGTGTAAAAAAAACATACGACTTCAAAAGAACGATTTTAAAAAATAAAAGGTTTAAAAATGAACGATTTTAAAAAATGGACGGTTTTAATAAAGGTTTAAAAAACAAATGGATTTATAAAAAAAAGCTTATAAAAAACAATTTGTATATTTAAAACGTATTTTATTAAATAATAATCGTGAAAATAACAAAATAATTTAAAAATATAAATAATTACATAAATAGTCTCTTTAACATTAAAAGAACTTTATAACTTACAAAAACAGCTCTTAAGGTTTAAAAGGGCCAAAATACCCTTAGACTTAACTGGACAAAAGTAACAAAGTTAGTGTTAGGAGCCAGAAACTTTGACTCGTCACTTCGCCTAGTAAACGTGGTACTCAGAAGGTGCAATCGCAAGGGATTAAACCTTCGTGATTACGATCACGTTGCAAAGTTCATTTGAACTTTGACTTGACCAACTATGGTCAGAACTGAAAGTCAAACAGAAAGTCAAACTGTTTGACTTTTAGCTCAAAAATGACTAAATAAATTAAATAGACTAGGGAAGAGTACTTACTTGTGTTGGGAACACTATAAGAACTCAGATTAGGAGGTCTCCAAAGCTGGAAGCAAGCTCCAAAGAGTTGGGAGAAAAAAAGATGAATTGAGCAAGTGAAATGGATGGAGAATGGTTGATATTTATAGTAGTTTGGAGGCTCTAGGATCATTACAAGTGTCCATTGAGGTGGCATGATCAAGAGGGAGGTGTAACACATGTCAATTGATGGAAACAAGCTGGAAAATTCGAGTTCTTAGGCTCCAAGCAAATAAAACAAGTGGCTGCAAACTTTCTGCTGTCTAGGCACCCCTTACGGACCGTAATGGGTTTTCTTTTACAGTCCGTAAGGACCTGGCAGGGGCATACTTTCGAAAATTGGCAGATTTGGCCCCTAGACTTGTTTTGTCGCGTTTTGTCACTTTTAACCCATTTTAACCTAATATTTAGGTTATATAAAGGTATTAAGGCATATGTAACTTGGATTTTGTCCGGTAATGTCGTGGATGTCGATTCGTTCGGTTGTACAATTACGCGTTTGATCGAAATGATCGAAATTGCGCAACGATTGATAGTTTTGCATTCTTTCCAATAAAATACAAGATTTTATTGAATACGAGAATGTTTGGATTTGTACATAAGGTTCGTATGCTGGGGGTTTAGGCAGACTTTCGCAGTTTGTCAAAAATGGTCCCTGAACTTGTATAAACGTGTTTTTGTTATTCCTAACCCTTCAAAACTTATATATAAGTTATGTAAAGGGTATTTAGGGTATGTGTATCTTATTTCCTTGTCCCGGTGTGTACGTTACGTTAAACGGATTACGTTTAAGTATCGGTTAACGAATTGCTTCCAAAAGAAAAAGTTTTTGAAAGTTCAAAATTTTGCACAAGGGTTACAGTAATGCATTTCATTGTGTTGTGCATGGTTCGGTCAGTTCGGTTATTATCCTCAACCAAAGCCAAAACCAAAGTCATCGGTTAGTCTATTTATTAACCAATCGGTTTTTGGTTAATCACTTCGGTTTATTCGGTTAGATTGATGGTTTTTGGTTTGGTTCATTTTATTTTACTTAATAACAAAAACCAAATTTTGGCTAAAATTTTTGCTTAGAAATATATGAAATTTGTGGCAACTGTCAAAATTCCAGGTATCCGTACAACTATTAAACCATGATTAGTGCTTAATGACTATGCTGAATTACAATTAATGACTTGAATTGCCTTTTGATTAATGCTTAACGATTGTGCTGAATTACAATTAGTGACTTGAATTGCCTTCTGATTATAGCTATGATACATACATGTGCATCACATATTGCTTAATGTTATATCATTATTGCATGAGAACTTTATTGACTCAAATGATGCACGAAACATAGTTAGCACAGTTATCAAACAAATCAGAAAAATGCTGACGGAGTTCAGTACATAGACAGACAAAGTGTTGAGACACAGAATGGGCCAGAAAACAAGTATTACACTAGTATAGTGTGTAGGAAAGTAAGGATCACAAAACTGCCTTCCTAGAGATAGTTTAAGTGTCGGAAAGTGCCTAAAACTCACATAAACTGCAGAATTCTGCAGAAATCAGCATAAATCAGCATTTAAACACACTAATATCATGCAGAAATATGGTTAAATGGTCCTGAATGCTTTCCTAAGTGTCGGGAATCGAAACTATCATAAAAGGTAACATAAAGCACGCTAAACTGCATAGTTTAGCACCTTAACGAAACGGTAACCAACCGAACAACTGGACACTACCCGAAACACCAAATTTTCACTAGAAGCATTGTTTTAACATTACCAAGCTAGTTATGGTCCCCGAACATCATAACACATCATATAACAACAAGTAACTAAAATACCTAACTAATACTTGGATTCTAACCATAATAACTAACTTATAGTTTAAAGCTAGACTATACCCCCCCCCCCACCTATGATCGGCCAACACAAAGGCCCACACCAAGATTTTATCTTAATATTAAATTAGATTATGTTGGTTCTTTTTAAACACAAAAACCATTGGAAAAATGTGTATTGTTGGATTATAAGATAAACATCAAGAACATAACCTTTCATTCGTCAACATCACACCACTCCACCTATCTCCTTCCTTCCCCATAGCTCACGGCCGAACACTCACACTCACACCATCATCATCATTCATCTTTCATACATTCTACACATATACAAAGGTGTTAGAAGGTGCACAAAGAAGCTGGGAGCTTTCGGAAGCTAAAGGACCTTCTCCATTTGCTTTTATCCACCTATTTTCTTCTCTTGATCATCCCTAGCCTTAAGCTAGTGGTAAGAACATCATACTCTTCATTTTACATCTTGTTTAAGTGGTTAAAAGATGATACATGTTGTTAATCATGATGAACACTAAGAATCAAGAACATGAACATAAGCTTAAAATCTTAAGGAAATCATGTTATTTAGTGTTATTGTGCTAGTTGATGATTGATTATTGTTTATGTTAATGATGTAGATCATCATATGAACTTGCTAGATAATGATTAAAAACATAATCTAGCAAGAAGAGAGGATGTTGATGTGTGCAAAATGCAACATATAAATTACATCAATTGTGGCATAAAACTAACCCTTTTTTAGTACTAATGTTGGAAAAAGTGTGTTTTTGTCTTCCTTTTTTATTTTCAGGATTAAATGAGCTCAAATTAACAAAAGAAGCAAAAAGACAGCAAAATGTAACATAAATACAAGAAAAGGAACAAACGTGACATGCCCGACTCCACGACAGCATCTTCCCAAGCAAAACAAGAAGACAGAAGACTGAACACGCCCCGTGCTCAGCCAGCACGGGGGCGTGCCCAAGTGTCAGCAGAAAAGATAAAGTGGTAGAAGCTTCTATTGCCCACCACGGGGCCGTGCTCAGCGGGCACGGGGCCGTGGTCAACTATAAGATTCGCAGAATCCAGTCAAATCTTCATAGTACAGATATGCTTCTGCACACGGGGTCGTGCTCAGCGGACACGGGGGCGTGGTCAACTAATACAGACAAGCTGCAATAAATGAAGAAAGAGAAGGATGTGGACACGGGGCCGTGCCCGAGCTTCTGTTCAGCCTATAAATAGGAGTGTTTGGCTCAAGCTCAAACCATCCCTTGGCACACCACCTCTCTCACACTTCACCCACCACCCACCACCACCATAACACCATCATCCACCACCATCATCCATTGTCCATCATAGAGTGTGTGAGTCGTATCGGGATCCAAGATTGATCGTAAGAGTTCTTGACAATCAAGGCCATGTTTGCCTAAGTCTCTTACATCACTTGGTGAAGACAAAGTGTCTAGTGTAATACTTTTTATTTTTAATCTTTTCGCACTTTTTACTTGGTTTTGTATTAATGACTTTAATAACTAGTTTCTTATGTTGAAGGTGATTTTTCCTTATCGTTTGTCCGTGGTGTCTTGGCATTATTTTACTGTCTATATAAAATAAAAGATTTTCACCATTCATATCTCCACGGTCTATATGGAGGTATGTTGGCTACCTGGTCGGGGGTTAAGGGAACGGTTTGGTAAAAGTCTTGCCTTGTTCAATGTATAGATCCTGCAAGGACCTGGGTCAAATTTAGTAGGACCTCCTTCAATACTTAACGGTATTGGATGGCGGGGGTCCAAACTCTTTGATCCCCTCATATGTAAGCTACTATTAATACTATAACCCGGCTATTTAGGACTGTATCACTGCTGACTCAGACTACTTAGCCGAGGGTAACGTCACCTTCAAAAGTGGGGCCTACCATAATTTGCATTAATAACTTAATTAATTATCTTTCAATAATCCGACCCTTTAGGATTGTATCCTTGCTGACTCAAACTACTGGGTTGAGGGTAACGTCACCTTCAAAAGAGGGGCCTGCTACAATAACTAAGATAATCTCTTAAAAAGTGCAAAAGTGCGGAAATAATCAAATGTTACACTATACACGAGTCGGAACCAAGTAATTCATCTTGTCTATCTGTTTTTATTTTTATTTTCAGCATTTTCGTTAGTTTTTATTTTTCTAGTTTAAAACCTTTTTCTAACTTTTTGATTTGATTAGACGTTGAGGATAAACCGGTACTAAAAGCTCTTGTGTCCTTGGACGACCTCGGTATCTTACCAACACTATACTACGCTCACGATGGGTGCACTTGCCCATATGTGTGTTTAGTGTTAGTAAATATCGTGTTTTATAAATTTAAAACTTGGCTAAAAAAGTGTAAAAGGGCTTAAAATATACTTAAACTTATATATACACTTCACACGCATCAAGTTTTTGGCGCCGTTGCCGGGGACACAAGGATTTTAAGAAAGTTAGGAATCAGCGGCCTAATCGTTTTTTCTTATTTGTTTTAGGATTTTTCTTAGTTTTTCAGCTTCTGCAGAACTCAGCACGGGTCGCGCCCGCTGAACACGCCACGTGCCCAATCATTGGAACTGGCAATCCTGTTTTAAGTCAGACAGTAAGCTGAACACGGGGCCGTGCCCACTCAACACGCCCCGTGCCCAAGATTCAGTTACTGAAAACAGAACCGTAAGATCCCGACGGTTGGTAATTTTTGACACAAACATGAGTGATACTGATACTTTTTACTTTCGGCACTCTTATGGTACGTGGTGTCAATTATGTGGTGGTACCCATGAGGAATTAGAATGTTATTTTCTAAATTATAAGCCCCACTATATAGACCCATCGTTTCCTTGTATCCTTAAGAGGGGCGAAAGTAAAAATAATCCCTATCTCTCCCTCGAATGCTCCCAACTAGATTTTCTAGGAGAAATGCTTCTCGATGAATTATTTCAATTAGAATATCTAATTCTTAATTGGTTAAAAGAACTTAGGATAGATTTCAATAATTTATCTCAAGATGATAACCAAGAAGAAGTGTTGGAATCGCATTCAAACAACTTCGTTGTTTCCGACGATACTTCTAACTCTAGTGAGGACTTGAGCGATAGTCGTCCTTGTGTCGATTGTGCCGTGAAGGACTCCCCATCGAATTCGTTCGATGCATACATAGACCTGAGCGATTCGACATACACCTTCTTTAACGAGAGCTCGGAAAAGGGTTGGACTTGTCCACCTACATATAGCATAGGAATCACCCTCACCGACAACCTCTTGCTTTCTCGTCTTAATCTAGAACAATTAAGGTATCTTAGGCACTTTGGGGTTGTTCCATCCAGTAAGGAACCGCCCGATCAGGAAAAGTTCCTTAAAAATAGACAAACTTCATAGACAGCTTCTAGACACGGGGCCGTGTCCAGGTCAGCACGTCCCCGTGTCCACCCAAAGATTCGATTTTGTCATAATACGGACAAAAATGTGTCAGGATTCCATCTGCACACGGGGTTGTGTCCAGCCGACACGAGGCCGTGCGCAACGTACTGCCGTTTTCTATAAATACAGCCAAGAATCCTGCACATTTGAACCATTCCAGGGACAGAGATTTGGGGAATATTCTCACATACCATCCTAGGTATTTTCTAAAAGAAGTTTCTCAACTATCTTCTTGTCCTTTCCTCTTTTATCCACTATCATCTTCTTCAATTTTTCTTTCCTTACACCTCCATTAAAGCTTGAGACTTCCATAATTTCAAGCTTTATTGAGATGTTTGTTAGATTTTTGTTCATGGAATCTTGTTAAGAATAAGTTCTACAACAATGTTTTAAGTTGTTTCTGTTCAAAAATGCTTTAAAAATCACAAAAACAAATTAAAACTCCAAGATTCCTTGTTCTTAAATCATGCAGATGTCTGAACACAGGGCCGTGTTCTTTGAACACGGGGCCGTGTCCGAGGTACTGGCCCCATAAAATTGAACTCTTTTCGGTTTGTTTTCTCAGAATGGCAAGCTAAACAAGAGGAAACTCCTCGTCACATTCCAGAAACAACCGGCAGGGGAGAAGATCATCAACGGTTGAGGATTCTCTTGTAAACTATGTTTACGCCCTAAGAGAAGCCATTGATGAGATAACAGGGGTGGAAGAAGCATTGGTCGACCGTATTAATCATCTAACGGTGGGACTAGAAGGATGTCTCCGGGAAGTCAACCTTTTGCACTAAAGGTTGAACATTCTCGCCTCTCCTCCTTTGGTGTCGATTATCACACAAAGGGCATGGAATGTGGTACC
Organism: Helianthus tuberosus; assembly: GCA_030545235.1. Lineage (NCBI taxonomy): Eukaryota > Viridiplantae > Streptophyta > Magnoliopsida > Asterales > Asteraceae > Helianthus > Helianthus tuberosus. Next base: position 130,869 of record JARYGA010060601.1, read on the forward strand.
GGAAGTCATCATTCCGGCCGAATGGTACGCCTTACATCCGGAGCCCCCTCGAGACGTACTACAAGGGGTTCCGATTGGTGTCGCTCCCCCTCCACAAGATGTTGAGGAACATGAAGCCGCATCCCTTCTCCCGAGGGAGATAGAAGAATGGCTCTAGCAACATCTAAGGGACACCGCTCGGCTTGGAGTTCTACAAGACTTTTAGAAACCGGAAAACTATTTCCGGAATTCTGGTTCTTATTGTAGAAGTAGAGCTCCTAGGGATGATTTTACGTATCACTTGACCTATCTAATTTAGGATTTTAACTTTTATTTTCTGCTTTATTTTTCATTTTTTAGGACTATTATGTAATTCTCTCTATGACTTAATGAATGATGGTTTTAGTTAATTTGGTGTTTGGATGGTGTTGAAATGAATAAAACACACTTGAGATGGCAAAGGAAACAAGGGAAGCTTGAACCAGCACCCTATGCAGGAAAACAGAGCCATCCGATGATTTTCTTCGTTAACAGTAAGTTCGGCACGGGTCGTGTCCGCCCAACACGGCACCGTTGTCACACCCCCAAAATCCACCTGTGGAGTATCACCGCTTGGAGGTGTGACTGACCAGGATCAAGCCACCAATCATATTGAACATCGTATGTAAATAAAAACAAAACCCAACACAATATAATTGGTGTCCAAACAAAACGTAATTTAAGTTGTAAGCGGAAGCAAAATGTTTAAAACAAAGTGTAAGTTCAAATATATCAACTGTTTAACATGGCATAAGACTATCCATGTCCCACAACGTCCACGCCTCCTCGTGCAAGCTCCAAAAGTATCTAACGACCTGCAAGGCATGTAACAACAAATCAACAACAAAGTTGAGCGAGTTCACGGTTGGGTGTTCGTTTTAAGTTGTTTCAAAAACATAGTTTTTCTTTAGCTGGCTTACTTGCCATGGGGTTTACCCCATAGTTGAAAATATGATTAACCAGTTTACCCTGTTTCCCAAACATATCCATAGTTGGTGGGGGCTTCCCCATGTGAACCACTAGACCTGATTACCATATCGACCACTGACTAAAGTAAGTTGGTGCCCTAGCGTCAATGTCTATCATCATTGACGTGCCCAGATCCATTAGTTCACGCCCGTCCTCTGCGGCACGGTGTGAGGCTTGTCAAACCTAAATAGCGCTATCTAACTAATGACCCGCTCGCCATTGGCTCGGCGATTAAGTCGATATAAAAAGGAGGGACTTCATGATAGAGAGTTTTGGTCTAGTATCTGTGTTGTCACCCTTCAGTAAAGAGGGTGTGTACGTAATCCCCAAACCAGGAGATTACGCAGGTTCCAGTTATATCCTTATCACGTGTTGTCACCCTTCAATAAAGAGGGTGTGTACGTGTTCCAAACCAGGGAATCACGCAGTTTCAGTTTCAATCCTTTACCCATTCCCAACCCCTGGGAATCCAATGCCTTGTGGAAAGTGTGAACTCACCTTGGTTTGCTCGGTAAGATTAAGTATCTTGTTTATCAGTTGAACAAACACGCCCTAAAAGGGTTACCGATAACAGTCAGTTCTATGTGCACATGAACCAAATGTTACACGTACGATTAATTCACGTATTCATTGTTCACATAAAACACATTGATTGAATAGGTAACGCACACATATAGTTTGAGTCGTGACCGTTAATCCATTCACCTAGTGCCTTCGGATCATTGCTTAACATATAATAGTTCAAACTTACATCACACATACATGCATAGTCTTATTCACAATTACTGCCAGTCCAACCATTAAACATGTTCGGCCCATACTTAATCAGATCCGTTACCCTTGTGGTGCGGCCCGCTATCATGCCAGCCCAAATATTAAGTGGTTTCCCACACCACTCGGCCCATTCCTACAATTAATCTATCAAGTGTTTATGTTAAAATCAGATGCTTTTCCTCATTTTTTTCAACTATCACATATTATCAAATCAATATTCAGTAAGAATCAATTAACATGCCACCCCTAAGATCAATTTATAGTTCATACATGCACCCTTTTTAACCGAATCAGACCCTAAAGTGTGCAAGGACCCTAGCCCATAAATCCACTCTATTCTTTATTAACAAATCAGCACCCTAAACATCATAAATGATTTATTACGTATCATCCGAGTCTCATAGACTTTACCCATCTATCATCATACCGAGATCATACAATAATAACAAACATCAATAAACTCTAATATTTGCAATCAATATTCAATTGGCTCACACATCATACTCATTCATACTTCACGCAATGGCTAGGTCA